>JADLZL010006154.1:0-131617 GCA_015844335.1 Chrysopogon serrulatus | reverse complement strand
AAACATATGGTCATTGTACCTCTAACCTCTACTATCACCTTGATTTTCTTGCGTGCCGCCCAACCAAGCTCACATGCACATATATATGCTACTGTATTGAGGATGACCGAAGCAGCAGATCCTCTCTTTGTCTCTTCGATCGTCACCTTTCACCGAACGTCACCGAGAGTCAAGATGCCGATCAAGGTGATCATTAGTAAAAAAAAAAAGAGAAAAATGCATGCTGCAACAACCATCCTAGCTAGTAGCTATATTCAACTGGACCCTGCACTGCACGCAATGCAAAGATTGCAATTTGCAAACTGCCTCTTAAAACCGACAAGGGAAGGACACAGTAAACTACATTATCCTCCTCCACAGACCACAGCCCAGGCTCGGACGACTCACCACCGACTCCTTGCAGCGCTCTCGCTCTTTGCAATGCTGCTGCAGCTAGCCCACAACCACAAGACAAAAAGAGAGAGAAAAAAAAGGCCATCGCAGAATCCGATGCATGCGTACGTGCGTAAACTACTCCAGCAACAGGCAGGCTAACCAGTAACGAGCTGTTGCTTTGCTTAAACAAGCGACCAAAGCGCTGCATGTGTGCCATACAAAACCTGGCGCAAAAAAAAAAAAAAAAAAAAAAGAAAGAAAAAATCGGTTGGGGCATCGGGCTCGCGCTACAGCGCCAACGGAACGCGCCACCTACTCCTCTCCACTCCACCACCACCAGCAGCAGCGGCAGCCGGCAGCGGAGGGGCCCCGCCCCAGGCCTGTCGCTAACGAGGTCGTACCGCGCCGGATGGTACTTGCACTTGCACTGGGGCTGGGTCCCCGGCCACATTCATCATTCAGCTAAACTGTCTCCGTAGGAGATTCTAGGCCACACCCATGATTATTGGCAATTGCAAAAAACTATGGTTGATTGACTCAAAAGATTCATCTCGATTTACAACTAAACTGTTAGTTTTTTTTTACTTACATTTAATCAAGAAAGAGAAAAAAAAACGAGCTAGGAAACCGAACAAGGCCATTGTATTGATTGAGTGACGAGTCAGATCCAAGAATCGAGCTAGGGTCCGGTGGTGCTAGTGCTACTACTACCAAGCATATTCCACGCCACATCAATAGTGTCGCACTGATAGTGCCCTAAAGCTTGCCCAAGATTGAAAAAATGAAGCTCATGTACAGTAACAATAATATAAAATATAAGAAAAATATAAACTAATGCTATAGTAATCCTTACTACTGTGATTTGGTATGAAATATGTGCACACAAATCCAAGACCCCAATTAAATCTTTTGTTATAGATGGAAGCAACCTATAGCCTTTTGCTTTCTCTGCATTGCCGCTTTGTTTGTTTATTTCACAGGATAATGTTTCCATTTTCTAGCGCTCAAGATATTACTACTACCCCAAACACGTGGAAAAAAGCAAAAAATTATCCACTTCGCAGGTTTAAAGTTAAAACCCCCAGCGAGACAAAGCCACGTCAACGCCAGCGCGGCATGAGGCGCGCCTGACGAAACTGCCCCTACGCCTTCCGGGAGACAACGACGCGTGCCGTCGCCGCAGTCGCCGTCGCCGACGGGGGGGGGTAGGACCGTCCACTC
Source organism: Chrysopogon serrulatus (assembly GCA_015844335.1). Lineage (NCBI taxonomy): Eukaryota > Viridiplantae > Streptophyta > Magnoliopsida > Poales > Poaceae > Chrysopogon > Chrysopogon serrulatus. Next base: position 130,021 of record JADLZL010006154.1, on the reverse strand, counting down.
ACACCTCCTTCGACTTGTTTTAACACACCACACCCACCCCCGCTGCACGGTGCGGTGCGGTGCATATAACCCGAGGGGACGCCGCTTCTGCTTGCTCCTCCGTCGTCCATTCCTCTCCCCCCTGCCCGAGTCCTCGTCGTCCGTCCGTCCGTCCTCGCCTGCGGATTGGGGCGGCAGACGGCTGGGGGTGGGGCTCTCTCAGTTCTCCCGCGAGGTCGTCTTCCACGGCTAAGGCCTGAGGATGCCGGAGGCAAATGCTGGTGCGGTGGCGCAGCCGGAGCAGAGGAAGAAGGTGGGGAGCTCGGTTCATGAGCGAAAAAAAGATTGCTGCTTTTCTCTTCTCTGCCTTTGTTGGTGCCATGGAACGCCTGTGATGTGATGGAGACCTGTGGGAATCTGGATAAGGATGCGGCTTCTGTGTGTTCCTCCGGATTTTGGCACGGCAGTCGGCAGGAGTTGCTGGATTTGGGGGGATTTGGATTTCTTGCGGGTTTTGATCCTGAGTTGCTTGCTTCCTGCGCGAGAGAATATGCCTCTTCTCGGGAATGGGATTTACCATACTGATTTCTTTCCTTCTTAGGAGATCCCCCGTCTTATCCGAATCATTCGAGTTATTAGTCTTCCCCCAGAGTCCTCGACCTTGGTACTATATATCCGCGAGAAATCTGCTCCCTCTTTAGTTAGGTTTTCAGTTTCGAATCCCCCCAAAATCTGGCTCTTTTTTTCACGCCATCGTTATAAGCGGGAGCGGTAATAATTCTTTAGTAGGAGTAGCACGCAACGCAAGACGGGTGGTCGAGGAGTCGTCTTGGTAAACGCGGGTATTGGATTCGGGTGACTTGGTATGTTTATCCTAATCCAAGTCGCAGTATTTCCTTTCGTTTTGTGGACAGAGATGGCTTATATAGCTCTATAAATATTGCGTGCCCACTGGAGAGCAGGAGAGGTACATATTTACCGTCTAGTTGAGCTGAGTGCTGCCTGTTCAGAGGTGATCATTAGCCTTGGTAAGGGTTTGGGAGATCAGGAGTTCTTTGGCCGGTGGCAAAGGTCAGTTTGGCCTGGGTCAGAGGGGGTAGATGCGGCAGAGCTTTTGCGTTTGAGTTGGTTGGATTACTTGCCGTCAGTTTGTGGGTTGGTGTGGGTAAGTAGAAACCAGGTTAAAAAAAATTCTACCATCCCATTGGTTTATATTTAGTAATATAGGAATGATTCTCTTGGTGCATGCCACAAGTGGTTGCCTCTTGCTATATGTGGAAGAGTCGGTTTACATGTTCCTGTTGGGGATCTCACCTCTTTCTGCTTTGCCGCACTGATTATTCGGTTTTGGGGGTTCAGCTTTTTATAACACTTGGAAAGCATGCAATTTTTGTCTCCTAAATTTCTTGGCATTTTCCAAGTCATATGTCATTGCTTACGTTCTGCAATAGGTGACTTAAATATATGTTTCATAAAAAAGGGCTATTCACTAGCTGTGCAGGCAGTCTTAATGTTTTCCTCTATCAAACTTACAGAATTCACCAGAGATGGAATTCTTCAGCGAATATGGTGATGCCAACAGATACAAAATTCAGGAAATCATTGGCAAAGGAAGTTATGGGGTTGTTTGTTCAGCTATTGACCGACATACCGGTGAGAAGGTAGCAATCAAGAAGATACAGAATATATTCGAGCATCTGTCCGACGCAGCTAGGATCCTCCGTGAGATCAAGCTTCTCCGGCTGCTAAGGCATCCTGATATTGTTGAGATCAAACATGTCATGTTACCTCCATCGAGGAGGGACTACAGAGATATTTACGTTGTATTTGAACTGATGGATACCGACCTTCACCAAGTTATTAAGGCTAACGATGACTTGACAAAGGAACACCATCAGTTCTTTCTCTATCAGATGCTGCGTGCACTGAAATATATTCATACTGGTATGCGCCTTTAAAGATTCCTTATTTTCTGAAAGGTCTTCTGACAAGCATTCATGGTGTGATGTGCTGCTTTTCTGATTGCATTTAGGAGTTTGTATGAACGGTTCTGACTAGCATTTGTACACGAATTCAACTTTAGTGCCAATCAATTATAAGGGCTTACCTTAATGTGTGTATTGCATTCTCAATCATTCCTTTGCTTTCTCAAGTTAGATTGGGGTTCTGATTATTTAGTGTTCCTTTCTTTTTGTTGAGAAAAGAAAAAAAGAAAAATGAAATTTATCGGCATTCTCTGCTTAGATGGAAGTGTACATGCCTATACTTCTGATTTCGACATTTGCCTTAGGAAATCACTTTTGTGTTTTCTGAGTGGATTCACCAAGTCTGCCTTTACGATAATTTCCATGCGCACACTTTAAGATATTTTGGTTTCTTTTGTGTAAATCCTTATTTAAATTCTGGGAGATCGAAATATGTGTGCTGATTTCACTTATAATGTGGCATATGCATTTAGTTTATATTTATCATAGAGTGACTTTGAGCTAACTCTGACTGGCTTATTTTTGTGCAGCTAATGTTTATCATCGTGATTTAAAGCCAAAAAATATATTAGCAAATGCTAACTGCAAACTCAAGATATGTGATTTTGGGCTAGCAAGGGTTGCATTTAATGACTCTCCTACCACAGTTTTCTGGACGGTATGTTATTTTTACAGTGCTACTATAGTCAATTCACAGTATCACATTTTATCAAAACCTTTTGTGTGTTACAAGCAACGTTGTTGATATAGTATGTTCTGTACCAAAGAGTCCTACTTTGAACTTAAGCCTCAATGTCTGCCCTAAAATGATTGCAGGACTATGTTGCTACTAGATGGTACAGGGCTCCTGAGCTGTGTGGATCTTTCTTTAGTAAGGTACTAAATTTTCTCATATTACTGTCTTAAGTCTTGTATTTAGTTTGAAATGCCTATGTTATCCCGATGATATTAAGCTGATTAACTTGTGCAGTATTCACCGGCTATTGATATGTGGAGCATTGGTTGCATTTTTGCGGAGATTTTGACTGGGAAGCCTTTATTCCCTGGTAAAAATGTGGTTCACCAGTTGGATTTGATGACTGATCTCCTGGGTACACCACCAGCAGATACTATTTCACAGGTATGATTTATTATTTATTGAAATATTGAGACATTTTCAATATCAAGCATAAATTATTGCTAAGTCTCAAATGTTTTTCTTCATTCGTCTACAGATTCGGAATGAGAAAGCAAGGAGGTATCTGAGCAGCATGAGGAGGAAACAGCCAATACCCTTTTCAGAGAAGTTCCCCAGTGCAGATCCTTCGGCGCTCAAGCTCTTACAAAGGCTTCTAGCATTTGATCCTAAGGATCGACCAACGGCTGAAGAGGTAGGCTTGTCGTAATGAAACATAGATATTATGTTTGCACTGCTGTTATTTCTGTTACTTCACAGAATCATGTCCTAACAAAAATAATTGTGTTGTATACATGACCAGGCGTTGGCTGATCCCTATTTTAAAGGCATTGCAAAAGTGGAGAGGGAACCATCCTGTCAGCCAATTTCGAAATTGGAATTTGAGTTTGAACAAAAGTTTACCAAAGAGGATGTCAAGGAACTTATATTCCAGGAGATACTGCAGTACCATCCTCAACTTCTGAAGGATTACAAGAATGGCTCTGAAAAAACGAGCTTTCTATATCCCAGGTTCTTACCTTGACTATATCTTTTAGTTTCTTTTCCCTCTTGTTATTTTGTTTCCATGCGGTAATGTTCATGACATACATCAGTGATAGTTCTTGATTTTTTTTTTTTATTTTGCAGCGCTGTTGACAGGTTTCGTAGGCAATTTGCTAGCCTAGAAGAAAATGGAGGGAGGAATGACCCGCTTGACAGGAAGCATGTTTCTCTCCCAAGGTAACATAATCTTCTTTTCCTCTCAATGATTTGTGCTGCCATTTATTGGTTGCTAAAATTGATTAACCAGGGTAGTTACTCAATAAGATTTGCCAACTAGATATGGGATAGTGTAATGATTGTGTTTCTTGAAAGATTTATCCCAAGAGACCCTAAACCCTATCAGATGATGGTTGGCCTGGGGTGTCGTAGAAAATTCGCTCAAACATGACTGCTGACCTTGATTTGCTCCTTGCAGGACAACAACCGTTCACTCCACTCCAATTCCTGCAAAGGAAGGTCCAGCAGCAACCTCCCAGGTTGCTCAAAGGATTCCAGCAGGTAACTGTTTGCATTTCATTATTTGTGGCTACCCATCAGTCTGCTATTCAGTCACTCCTGAGTCCTGACTCCTAATTTTTCTGACATGTTTCATCTCTGCCAATCTTGCAGCTAGACCAGGAAGAGTGGTCGGCCCAGTGTTGCCATTTGAGAGTGCAAATGTCACCGATCAACACATTGCACGACGGGTGGCAAGGAATCCAGCTGTACCTCCCGCAACCAACAACTCGTCAGTTTACTGCTACCACCTGAAACCGGACACCTCCGATAGGCAGGAGCATCAGGTAGAGCGTGAGAAAGACCGGAGGCAGTATAGGCCAGGGCAGCATCTCATGGATGCCAAGGTAGCACCTGAGATGAGCCGGGACATACGCCCATCACAGTATTATGTGTCAAGGGGCATGCCCAAAGCTGATGTAACAGACAGGGCCACCCTCCATAGGAGCACGCTGCATGGCGTTGCTCCCTTCAATGGCATCACAGCATTCGCTGGTGGGTACAGCCAGGCTGGTGTTCTTCACTATGGAGTTACAAGTTTGTACTAGGAGCAATGCCCTTGGGGAAGGGTAATAAGATGGGGAAACCGGAGTGCAGCTCCAGCTGCCCCTTCCCTATGCCTGGAAATTCGGAGCACGCGCATGCCTGATCGACGATGCAGGTGTCCGGAAAGGATTTTCAGGCTGGGAAATGGCGAATGTCGCCTTCATTGCTCTTGTTTGATGAGCAATGGGAATGGTCTCGCGCCAACGTTGTGGTCTTCCTTATGCCGCAAGGAGTGAAGTGCAGGGCGGTCGACAATTCTCACTGGTCACACTGCCTGCCCCTTTCGAAGAAAGGGGGAAGATTATCCATCTGAAGAGAAGACTAGGGGAAAAGTGTGGATAGCTGTACAGTGCAACACTTAATTTTTGTATTTAACCAATTGAAATGTTCTGTTCCAGTTATAAACATTTGAATCATATAATGAGATGTTTATAGGTGGAATTCTCCAAACAGCTGTTACATATATCTACATCAAAGATGCCCATTGTGTGGGGTGAACTGAAATATCAAGCCCCTTTTGGAGCACAAGAGGTAGACGATACAACTGAAAGACATGAATTTTCAGGGGAAAAAAGACAATAGTAAACAAAATAAGATTTGAATTCATATTTTTCATTCAATGAAATTTGTGGAATAGGAGCCAACTCCATCCAAACTTATCAAATCTATCTTCGTCACAAACAACCCCTATATAGGATAAAAAAATAATAATAAAGTACTCATCCATCGATATAAGGCATATTAAAGTCAAATATACAACTTTTAGTGAAGAAATAGTTTTAAGTATATAGATTTGTAATCATAACGCCTCTTGATTGATGTGTAATAAGTAACAATCCGTTGTTTTTGAAAGGTAACTAGCAATCCATTTTTAGAGGAATCTCCTACGAAAATACGCCATACATTGATCGGCGGATAGAGTGATAACTGACAAGAATTGAAATTCACCGTTCTCATGATAATCTGAAAAGGGCACGAGGCTGGAATTTTTTTTATCATCAAATATATCATATATTACTTTGAGCATCGGCAAGTGCCGGTGTTGTAATCCTTCTGGGGGAGTAGAACCAGCAGTGGGTGGCTGGTATTCCATTGCGTCGATGCTCCCATAAAATTTCATAAAGCAGGCGCAGAACAATGGCAAAAGAAAAACGTCACGCATCTATCAAGCAACTGTGATTATGTACAGTACAATGGCAAGAAGAAACTTCTATTGCTCAACAATCTCCATGACACACAGCTTATCAGGAGCGCAAGAGTTTAAGACACTCGTAACCTCGGCGTGCAGGCGATGGGAATTGGCCACCTCCGGCTTGACGGAGGTCTCCGTCCACTGGCCATCGACATGCTCGACATGCCTGTTCTGTTCGGGGCGAGCGGAGAACCTGACCTGAGTGACATCTCGGCACATCTTGTTCAGCTGGTCGATGGAAAGGATCATGTCAAAATCGCCTTCAGTTTCACTGGTCTTGGAGAGCTGGATGCCAACATCAGCCCCACGGGAATCGGCAACCCCAAAGAGCAAAGGATGCCCAATTAATGGTCTATTGGATGAGCTGCAGATCTGCAACAGGATGGTAAAAGTCGGTTCAGGTAATACGAATCCTTGAGCTCATATTTCTGAGCACGAAGGAATCCACAAGCTTAACTAGAATGCATCTCTTGTTATCACTCCATATTAAGTGATTTGTCTCAGTAATTTGGAACAATTAGTTAATGCAATCGAATGTATGATGAGAAGAAAGTTAAGTGATGACTGGCACATGAGCTTACCTGTGTATACTGCACACCCATTTCATTGAGGGATTCCAAAATTTTGTTAGATGACAGTAAGCTGAAGATACCCCCAGATCCTGCTGGCTTTTTTATTATCTCCCAGGGAGACTTCATCAGCAACCTTTTTTCTGTTTCCCTCGGAGGATATACTGACAACTGGAAGCTCCAGCTCTTCGAGCACCCACACCCTGAGAATGGTTCCAGAAGCATTATAGGAAGAAAGGAGGAAGGGAAGCGAGACAATGATGTGTACCTTTTGAGTGTCCAAACCAAAATAGTCATTCTCTACCAGGCAGTTCTGAACTGATTCCACATGTCCAGCTGGGGAAACAACAATTAAAGGGGGAGAAACTTGATTTTGTACAACCTGTGTCAAATGATCAGTCTTATCCATTCAACGACTGTTATTCAAGAAAAAATGACGACCTTATGTCATCAAGTAGGCATCTTCTAACAGCACTGCATGCATGCAACAAATAAGCAACAGGCTACCAACAAAGTTTTTCATGATTATAAACAGACTAATCATTTTGATGATACTCATCAAGTTTTCCTATTCAAAAAGGAGTTATTATTTTGTTCTTTGGGCAGAAATTATCAACATACTTTGGAGAAATTATGCATACTAGGAATTAACAATTTATGAAAATAAACAGAGAACAAGCACTCACAATAGCATACTCTGTATGTTAAAACAACAATTAACGGCAATGAGAAAAGAATGCATACCTTCATTAACTCACTAAAAGAATTGAGCAAACTCAGAAACTCAGCATCAGAGTCAGAGCCATTTCTAACAAGTACAATAGCTGCTTTGGACTTCAGAAGAATCTCAAGGCCGTTTTTTAATTCATTACTGAATGCATGTCCAGCTTTGTCCCCAAGGTTGATGAGAGTCTTGTATGGTATTTTGATCACTTTTTTTCTTGACAGTGAAGAGTTAGCGAGCAAATTCTTTGAAGAGCTGAAATTGAGAAGTTTGAAGAGAAACTTTGATTAAGAGCTTTTTTAAAAAATGACTAAAGTGTGTTCTTCCACCAAAAGCAAGCAAAGAGTGATTTCCATATCTAGCACTCGGGCAGTGTCAACATGTGTATATAGCAAAAGGGCAGTGAATAAACCTATTGTTCTATTTTCTTTGAAGAAGGCATTGGTGGGATGTTGAACAAAGGGCATTACCTCTCCAATATACTTGCTAACACAATGCACTGCATGTCGGAACAATTGAAAGTCAATGCTCCCAATCTGCTCTGCAAGTGATGCCTTTTGGATCTTGTCCCCTGATACCAAACCTTCCAGAACATGGACTTGGCCCATTTCGGAGAGCACCTTCTTTCCTGCAATTACACGACGCTGAAGCCTCTTCCTGTCCTTCCACTCCTGTAAAAATGAGAACTGGGTCATGAATTATTTGAAAAAGTATACAGTATAAAACATCAGGCACCAAACATCACATTGTTTTCTGTTATGACCTGAAGCATGAAAGTTCATTGGTATACTTTGATTTGTTATACTATATGCAACATATGTATCTACAACCTTCAATATGTTTTGTTTCTTTTAAGATGCAAATCATGGATGTAGATGCGAGCATGGATGCAAGAAAAGGATGATGCAGACCTAACCATCGCACGCCTTTCTTTCTTTGATCTCTTATCAGAACGAGAATTAAGCTCAAGTAACCCCTTCGGAGGTGTAATCCACATTTCTCTGCTCGCCATATCAACATCAGGTACAATATCTTCAGCAAATGGAATCCACACATGCTCACGTGAGGAAATTGAATCTTGATTTTCTGAATCTGGATCGACAGCAGTACCCTCAGAAGAGCCAATCATCACCTGTAGAAGATCTCCACCCCCAAAATTGAAAATCTGACCAACTGTTCCTACGAGCTTGCCTGTATCCTGCGGAATAATTCTGGTTACTAAGTAGTATATTGTGTTTCTCACAAAAAAAAAAAAAAAAGAAGAAGGATGTTGGGTGTGCATTTTGGCTGTGGTGTTTACTACTGTGCATGCAGGGGGGGAAGGGGGGGGGGGAGGGGAGCAGTTTCAAAAAGGTATCAAATGAAGGTCATAACTGTTGTGTCTACTTTAAGGGAGTGGAGGGAGCTATTTTAAAATACAAATGGTTCCTAAGTCTTAACCAAGCATTTACAGTAGCAGGGACCAAAACCAGGACTCAACAAGCAGCATAGATCTAAATTCCCCTTATCAAAAACTATAAAAGTGCATGGGACATGCTTTTTTAAAATTGCCTACATTGTATCTTAGTTTTGTAACTGAAATCAACCAATGAAGCGGCATTGTGGCAATATCTTGAGAAATAAAACAAAGATGTATGTACCTTGACAATAACTCTCATTCCAACAAGGTCAAGCGAATAGAATTCATCGTCCTCAATTTCTGGTCTATCTCCAGCTTTCACAAGTACAGCCGAACCAACTATTTTCCTAGCCTGAAAAGAGAGGCAACTGAATTATGTCAGAAAATGTAACCTAAAGCAGTAACTCAGACTCAATGAAGAGCAAAGTTTGGTAGTTTGAGCTGAACGACACTAACAGTCATGCCCAGTCACAGAGCTTGAACCGGCCAGCTGCTGTGATCTGTGACTGTACATCTCATATGCAGACTGAGAGAAACAGAAACAGTGCAACACAGGATTTTGCATTAAGTAAAGGAATTCCAGCAAGCTGTCCACTAAACCAGAAAACAATATTACAGCTAGGATAATTGATTTGGACTGCTCATCAGAAACTAAGCAAGGCTGCTTACTACACTACCACTTAGACTAGTTGAGGTACACAGACTAACGGGCAAAAGGCAAATGGCTACAGAGGAATGGAAAGCAGACAGACCTCGTCCAGGTTATCGACGCCATCAAAGCTGACGATCCAACTCTTCTTCCCCGTGTGTGCCCTTCCCCGAACAAGTTCAAATTCCCTGACCTGCTGCTTCCCAGCAGCACGAGCCCTCAGCCATCTCGTCCCCGGCTGTCAGAACAAACAAACGAGAAACGTGAGCCAATTAGTCGCATTGCCATTGGAGGGGTGTCCACAGCCAATCGAGGTCGGTGCTACCGTGGCGAGGCGGAGCTCCGGAAAGTCGGTACGTGGCGTGACGAGGACGTCGCCGCGCACCCCGTGCGCGCCGGACACATATCCCACCTCGACCAGCTCCTCGTTCTCCGCGTCGAATCCCAGTTCCTCCTCCTCATCGTCGCCATATTCCTGTTGCTCATCCTCCTCATAGAAATCCCCTTCCTCTTCCTCCTCCTCCCGCGCGTCACTGAGGCTGGATACGAGCGCGGCGCCAGGCCGGGCCGGCGAGAGCGCGACGCGGCGCCGGGGGAGGAGGCGAGAGGAGGTTGCGGGGAGCACGTGGGAGCGGTAACGGGAGAGAGGGACGGTGAGGGGAGGGATAGCGGCCGCGCCGATGCAGAGGCGGGAGGCGCCATTTCTCGGCGCGGGGAGCAGCCGGAGAGCGAAGAGAGGGACGCGAAGCGGAATCAATCGGATAGGAGGGTCCGAACAAGAAGGGGATTGAGACTAAAAATATCTGCCAGGGGTTTTTTCTCCCGCGGGCTGCTACCCTAGGACTGGTTAGTTGGTCTGGGCCGTAGAGTCTAGATGGGCTTCCTTTTTTCGGGAGAAAAAACCGGGCGGGAAAAAAAAAACTTTCAAAGGACTGGTTTTAATTGTTCGATTTCTCTCCCCTAACAAAAATTGTTCGATTTCTCAAAGGACTGGTTAATTGTTCGATTTTCATTCCTGCTCCAACAAGAATGGCTTCCATGAACACAAAAAAGCAAAGTCATCGTAAAAAATAAAAAGATGTCCAAAAACATTGCTACAAAACTCTCCGCCGACAATGGTCTTAACCAATAAAGTTCTATGCAAGGGGATAACAAGCTGATGGAATTGTTTAATGGTTTCATAGAAAGAAATAATCTGAGAGAGATTAAAAGAAGTGGTTCCAGATTTACATGGACAAATAAACAAGCAAACCCAGTTCAGAGTAATATTGACAGGGTGTTATGTTCTACTGAGTGGGAGCAATTATTTCCTCTTTGTACTGTGAAAACAATTACAAGAGTTGGTTCTGATCACTGGCCTCTAGTTCTAGAAGATGGCACTCAGACAAAGGTCAACACAAGGATGTTCAGGTTTGAAAACAGTTGGGTTCAGAGGGAAGGCTTCCATCAGATGGTCAAAGAGAAGTGGGAACAGGAGAGAGGGGGTTGGAGGAAGGAAAGCTACTCTCTGGATAAATGGCATAAGAAAATATGCAATCTGAGATCTTTTTTGAAAGGATGGGGTGGAAATTTAAAAGGTGAGCACAAGAGAATTAAGGATGAAATTATACAACAGATCAGGGCTTTAGATGATCTGGAACAGGGGGTTGGTCTGAATGAGGCACAGTATGAAGAGAGGTACATATTAGAGGAGGAATTAGAGGACGTCTTGGCTGAGGAAGAGTTATTTTGGCAACAAAGTGGGAATGAAAAATGGATCCTACAAGGGGATGCTAACACCAGTTTTTTTTCCACTTAGTGGCAAATGGTAGAAGGAGGAAAAAAAGGATCCTTTTCTTAGAAGAGGAAGGAAAACAAATAGTGGAGGCAAAAGACATCGTTGAAAAACATTTATAAGTATTATAAACAATTGTTTGGGAGACAGGTGGAGAGGAATGTTCACCTATTTAAGAATGTTTGGTCAGAGAATATAGGCTATCAGAGGGAGAAAGATTTGAATTGATGAAGCCTTTCACAGAGGAAGAGGTAGAAACAGTAATTAAAAACCTAAAACTGAACTCTGCTCCTGGACCTGATGGATTTAGCTACTCCTTCTACAAGTCATGTTGGGACATTTTCAAACCTGAATTCATGAAGCTAGTTGAGGATTCCTATAAAGGGGATCTAGATTTGGAGAGACTAAACTATGGGGTGATTACACTGATACCTAAAGTAAAGGAGGCTTTCAATGTTAAACAATTTCGGCCTATATGCCTACTGAATGTGAGCTTCAAAATTTTCTCTAATCTACTTATGAATAGGCTGGCAGGGGTGGCTGATAAGTTGGTGGATAGAGCTCAGACAGCTTTTATTAGGGGAAGGTGCATTCTTGATGGTGTGGTTATGCTACATGAGACATTGCATGAACTAAAGAAGAGGAAACAAAAAGGAGTGATTTTAAAAATCAATTTTGAGAAGGCATATGATACTGTGAATTGGAGTTTTGTTAGGGAGGTTTTAAGGAAGAAAGGTTTCAATGAACAAATATCGGAATGGATTATGAGCACACTACGCGTAGGAGGCAAAGTATGCATCAACATCAATGGGGAAAATGGTCCTCATTTCAAAACACACAGAGATTTGAGACAGGGGACCCATTGTCACCTCTTTTATTTAATTTGGTTGGTGACGCTCTAGCACATATGCTGAATAAAGCCAAACAGAAGGGGCATGTTAAAGGCTTAGTGCCACATTTGGTGGAAGGGGGATTGTCTCACCTACAATACGCTGATGATACCATACTATTCTCAGAGTATGATCAAGCTAGTATCAAGAACTTAAAGTTTATATTATACTGTTTTGAATGGATTTCAAATTTTGAAGATTAACTTCCATAAGTCAGAAGTTTTTACACTAGAGTTATCTAAGATAGAACAACAGGATGTGGCTAATAAATTAAACTGTAACATTGGTAGTCTACCGATGATATACCTGGGGATTCCAGTTTCAGATAGTCATTTGGGGGTCAAGGCGATGAACAGTGTTCCAAATAAACTTAGGAAGAGATTACAACCATGGAAGGGAAAGTTTTAACTTCAGGTGGAAGACTTATTTTGACAAACTCCGCGTTGAGTAATATTCCAATATATATAATGGGGGTCTATAGGCTGCAAGAAGGTGTGCACCAGCAGATGGATTCTATTAGAGCTAATTTCTTCTGGCAAAGGGTGAGTGACAACTTTAAGTATCATATGGTAAAGTGGAGAGATCTCTGTTCACCAAAAGAGTGTGGTGGTCTGGGGATACTAGAAACAAGAACTATGAATGAAGCCCTCTTGGGGAAATGGTGCTGGAGAGTCTTACAATTAAACAAAGGTGATCTATGTGCCGAGCTCTTGCAAAAGAAATATCTGAGGAAATCAAGTTTTCTTCAAGTAACTGAGTTAGGGGGTTCCCAGTTTTGGAAGGGGATCTTGATGTCTAGAGACAACTTAAAATGGGGTATGAAGACAGTGGTAAATAATGGCCATAAAATTAGATTCTGGGAGGAGGTGTGGGTAGGAGAGACACCTCTGAAAATAGAATTCCCAAGGCTCTTTAACCTTAGTAAAAATAAACATGGGTTGGTTGCAGAATTCTGGGAAGGGGATGGATGGAGACTTGACTTCAACAGATCTTTAGGTGGGGAGGATTGGGAGGAATGGGAACGGCTAATGACAATCCTAGATAACTACCCTTTAAATGATGGTGATGACAACTTAAAATGGATCCTTGAAAAATCTGAGTGTTACTCTACAAGATCAATGTACAAAAGGCTTATGTTCAGGGGTGTTAACAATAGGAGAATGAGACTAATGTGGAAGAGTACACAAAAGCTGAAAGTCTTTGCTTGGATGGTAACACAAGATAGAATATAGTCTGGGGAGAATCTGAAGAAGAGAAAATGGAAGGGGGATGAAAAATGCTGCCTATGTAGGGTTTTGGAGTCTACTGAACATATCCTTTTTAAATGTCATGTAGCAAAGAGTGTGTGGAGCTGTTTCAAAGAGGCACTGGGTTGGGATAGGATCCCAAATTCTTTGGCTGATGTCACGGAGCATTGGCTTCCATTAGGGGTGCATCATTATCATATAAAATTTTTCATGTTCATTACTACCTTATGGGGATTTGGACAGTTAGAAATAAAATGGCTATTGAAAAAAAGTTCCCTAGGGGATCTAAAGACGTGTTTATCAATATTATGAAATTCCTGCAGAAATGGCGAACTCTCTTGAAGGAGACGGATGCAAGATATCTGGACGAGAAGATGGAGATCATGAAGCAGTGGCTGACGGCATTCTGGCGACGTACCAAGGATCTGGAGGTGGAAGGAGTGCTGTAGGCCTAACCGCCTGATCTCTGTGAAAAGGATGTTCATGTCTGGCTAGGAGGGGCGCTAGGCGGGTTACGAGTTTTATCTTTCAGTTTCTAGTCTTCTTTGCTAGAATGTAAGCTGGTAATCCCAGCATAGTAGTTTACACCTCTGTTCTTTGTTTTTGTGCTCTCTCGTGTGTCCTCTTTGCTTCGTTGTGTCTCTATAAACTGAATGTTTGTGATGGCTTTATAAAAGCTGGGTATTTGCTCTGCTTAATGAAAAACACGCCCACGGTGGGGTGTGATCGCAAAAAATAAAAGCTGGGTATTTCCTCCGTAAAAAAAAAATGGTCCATCAGTAAACCTTAGTGGGCCTCTAACTTGGCGTTTGAGAAGAAAGGCCCATTTGGGTTGGTCAGTCTTTTTTTTGTTTGTTTGTTTTTTTTTTTTTTTTTTTTTTTTTGAGAATGGGTTGGTCAGTTGGTGGCTTGGTGCACTGCTCTCTACACTCTACAGTAGCTAAGGTTGGGTCGCCTACGTGCACGGATTGTAGTAGTACATCATAATATCAGTTAAACCGAACGGCACCCCGGGTTGGCGTTCATTCATTGCATTGCGCGATGGAAACGATCCCCGACCGACCGGATGCCAAGACGGCGAGAGGTCCACGATGCAGCCGTCCATGTCGACCGCCGTGGACGATGGAGACATGGAGTCGTTGCCGTTGGTGCTGTCCAGTCGAGCAACCGCCGTCCCTCCACACCTCCCCTTTTCTGAGCCTCACAAAAGGGTTTCGCCGGCCGGCCGGCGACCGAGCTCCTGCCGACGATCGTCGTTGCGACGCAGCCGTCGCACGGCCGCGCGCAATTAACTCTCGGCCGCGCGCGCGCGTGCACTTTGAGTCTCCGCGAAGGCGCCGGGACCGGACCGGGCGCTGGCCGGCCGCCGATCCATCCACGCCACGCGCGCGCGCGCGCTCACGGCCGCCGTCGCTGTCGCCGCCGGCTCGGTGGCTTGCAAACCCAGCTTCCGGCCGACTCGTCCCCCGTCACTCACAGCTCTCCAGCTCGCATTAATGGAACCACCCCCAAAAAAAAACGCCGTACCCGCGCGCGCATGTGCCGTCCTCGCCATTGGCGATTTGGCGCGAAGGATTAGCGATCGCGCGCGAGCCTAATAACAGTTCTCTATCTCTAATCCGCGATCGAGGCCGAGCTTGCGACGCGTGTCCTTGCCGTGGCATAAATCCAGTACGTGGCGGTGGCGTTTGACGCGTACTACGCGCGTGGGCGCGCGGCGCATTGCAAGGTTGACCGGCTGCTCATCTCGATCCCTGTCCGGGCATTAACACGTGCCCAGGTCAGTCATTTGACCTGATTAATCCGTCCATCCCCGCCCAATCAATGCACAAACAAAACTTACCCATCTCTGGCTACTTACACTACGTATACCTCGGAAATGAAAATTAATTATAAAAACCAGTTGAAATTTCGATCAAATTTTTAAATCTTTTCCTAAAAAAACTAAAGGAAATGGAACCGAATTACCGGTAAAAATATTTCGCTCAAGGTCATCATAAAAAGGGAAATTGGCGATTTTTTTTTTTTGTGAAAACCGACCCAAATTCTGAACCTCTGGCGATATGGATGGAGACGGCCGCAGCCCTCGTCGCAGCTGTGGCTGTGTGGGCTGTCAGCTGTGTGGGCTTTGGCCTGTGTGGCTATGGAAGGAGCTGACTTTCCTTTGGTTCAAAGGCATCCGGCCGCCGCCTGTTGACGACGACGACGATTAATGCAAGACCGGTGCAACCGCTGCTCCGAGCGATCGATCTACTACTAGCTAGGACTAGATAGCTAATAGCTGCCCTAATTATTAATCGCGTACGTGTTGAGCTCGTCTCCCGTCAGCGTCCACGCTGATGACTTGAATGAGGCAATTATTAAATCATGCTAAAACGAAGTCCACATATAAATATCCCACCGAATCAACAATAATATTCCAACATATATATATAATACCACAGACCCTACTATTAGGAGTAGTATTCTGCAACAGTACTATTTGGAGTGTATATATGTTGCAGAAGAAAAAGTAATGGCAATTAATATACAATACTCCATCCATTCAAATTACAGGCCATTTTAACTTTTATAGAGTGTTTGACCAAATTTATATAATAAAAAATTAAAATTTATAATATCAAACAAGTATCACTAGGTTCTTTCATTAATTGTATTCGTATTATATCTATTTGATGTCATAAAATCTTTATAATTATCTCTATCATTTTGGACTTTTGGTTAACCTGAAATGCTTTACTTTATGACTCTTTTAGAAGTTAAAATGACTTATAATTTAGAATGAATGGAGTAATAATATGCATCTTCAATTTCAAAGTTGGTTGGTTCAGATTTTAAGTGCGTGCGTAACCTATATTTCATGTCAAATACGGGTACCGAGCGCGCACTACTACATGCATGCGAACTAATAGTCTTCGAATAGTCAAAGCGATAACGCCAATTAGTAGTTAGTACTTTGTGGGTGCGCGCGCGCGTCTACATGACTACATGCATGCAAGGCTCCTTTTCTTTCTTTCTTTCCTCTTGATTGATTTGTAGTAGTTCTTCATTCACGACGCATGCCATGACGATATATATGCATGGCACGGAGTACTACATATATATACGAAGAGGATCATCATGATGTGCATGCGCAGATGGATCATCATGATGTGCATGCAGATGCAGTAGATCCATCAGAAACTGACTAGTGACTAGTAGTGCATGAACAACACATGATCTATATGTGGCTGTCAATTCAAGCCTCAAGGAACGGAATGGCATGATTGGATCGAATAGACCAGCAGCAGAATTCGTACTGCGACTGCTGATAGCTCAACAGTACAGGTATAGTACTGTACATGCATGCCCCCGGCTTAATTAATGAAATTAAGTGCAGGTCGAGCATGATGAGCGCATTAGGAATCATCAGGTACATGTACAACGTAACAAACTTCTAGGACCGGATCGGAGGTGCATGCCCATCCTACTACGACTACTCACAGTGCTACTACTAGTACTAGTACAAGCTATTAGCTAGCTCAGATCATATCATCGTACAATGATACCACGATGGAACCAACAAAAAGTTAACAGCGACGACAAAAAGTTAACAACCAAATCTCTAGCAGGCTCTGGTGGCTATACCTCCTGATCGTCGATCGATCAACCATCATCATATCGACCGCTTAATAAAGGAAAACTCTCGGTCGGTCATCAATGGTGGTGATGGTGGCCATCGTCGTTGTGAACGAAGGATGATGGAAACATGTCCTGCAGGAGCCCAGCGTAGTCCTGCGCCATGAAGTGCTGCATCCGGAGCGGAGCGCTACTACTTGTCGTTGCCGCCGCACCTGCTGCGATGGCAGCCAAGCCGTGCTGCTGGTCATCAGGCAGCAGCGCTGCGTGGCTCGCCATGGCGGCGGCGTTCACCTGCTGCGTGGCTCCGACGCCGCCGCTGACGGCCAGCTGCTGCATGGCGGTGCCGTGCTGGTGGTGGTAGCCCTGCTGCTGCTGCTGCGGCGGCGGAGGCTGCAGGAGTCCGAGCCCGAGCGCGTCGAAGGCGTTGGCGCCGCCGGGCCTGACGAAGCCGCCGAGGCCCGCGGTGACGCCGCCGCCGAGCGCCGCCGCCGGCTGCGGCGGCATCCGGAAGTGCGGGTGGTGGTGGAGGCCGCTCATCGGGTGGTGGTGGTGCGCGGCGGCGAGGAGGTGCGAGCTCCCGCGCAGCGTGGCGGGGATGGGGTGCGTGTGCTTGCCCTCGTACGTGGTGATCACCACCGCCGCGTCCTGGTACGACCGCTCCACCCGCTTCTTCACCGGGCATTTCTGCGTCGTACACCGGTAGTAGCTCCTGCCATTCCATTGCATTGCATCAGTCAGTCACCATGCTCATTGATTACTCTCTCGTCGTCAGAACTCATAACCCTAATTCGTGGATAGATTTTGTGTAAAAAGGAAAATGTACGTACCTCGGAAATGGGCTGTTCTTGACGGCTTTCTGGCCGTACTTGCGCCACCGGTAGCCGTCCTCGAGGTGGTCGACCTCGCTCTTGGTCATGAACGCGAACCGCGGCTGCCGCGGCCGCTTCTCGCCCTTGCTCTTGCCCTTGGCCGCTCTGCAGATGATCACACACACACACATGCCAACTGGCATTATTGATCAATGTATGGTTCAAACATGGCGGTAGCTCTAGCTTGTTTTATTTGAATAATATGCATGCGTTTGGTGTGTGCTACATGCTGCGTTCATACTAGTACAAACTAGTACGGTACTTACAAATCAAGATTATACTCCTATATACCAGTCATATATTAGTCCATTCAAACATGCATGGGTGTCGTGGAAGAGTAGCTACGTATGTACGGTCCAGCGCCCACATATACATGGCTTCAGATTGACAGGTTCACACTGCGATCGATTCACCTGCAGTAGTGTTCTCAAGTTTTGCTCTGCTGGGATTTGGAGATCCGTCATCGTCACACAGGTCGATCGCGGCAAAAGGGGAAGTTGCAAAAGCAAGTCTCGATGGAATTTATGGATCGGTTGGGCAATTTATGGCTAACACAGAGACGAGACTGATTCGATCGTCTGCTGCTAACCTTAAATCCTTTCCGGGCGGGTGTGATTAACTACGAAAACGGCAGGCAGTTGGTGCAGTCAAATTGGAGGTTAGATGCCAACTTTGCCAAGACAAGGAAGACGAAATCCAAGAGGAAAGCAAAGCCAATTTGTGAATGAATGGAGCAAAAAGATGTTTGAAACAACACCGATCAACTTTGGTGTGTATATAAAGTACCCTAAAAAGATCGAGTTCTTTTTTCCGTTTTTCTTTTCTTGGGCATGCAGCATGCAGCGTATACTAAATGAGAAACCCTAGCAGGGTTCACACCTTGTCAAAATCAAAGGTGGAAACGACAAGGAACACTACTAGTATTAGTATTATGTTATGCATGTGTGAGATGGGATTCACACAATCGAACAAGCAAGATCGGCCCAGGGAGGAATTACTCCAGATAAACCCTGCTCCAGATCTTGATTCTTCATCATGTTCTAAAGATCAACGACAAATCCTTCTAAAGATCAACGATAAATCCAATGAAAACTCTCCCAGTGATGAAGCTAGATTCAAAGGCTTATTGGCAAATCATCAAACACGCCTTAACTAATATATAGCTGATCTAATAAAAAGAACTTAAAGATCTGGGAAAAAATAGATTTTTCTGATGAAGAGGTGATGGAAATCTGATAAGATGAACGAACTCACCCTTTCTTGTTCTTGTCCTCTCCTTCGCCGCCGTCTCCCTTAGCCGCCGCCGATCCATCGTCCTTGCTCTCGTGCCCTTCCCCATCCCCATCCCCATCCTCCTTCTTGCACTTGCCGGCCGCCGACTCCTCGCCGGCTCCGGCGCCGGCGCCACAAGCCTCGCTGGACGTCGACGACATCGACATGCTGTTCGGCGTGAGCGGCGCTGTCATCCCGCCGCCGCCGCCGGCGGCACCAGCAGCAGCAGTGTCCACCACGATCTCCCTCTTGACTAGCTCATCCGCGGCCGCCGGCACATCGTCGAAGTCCCCCACGAAGGCGTCGCAGTCCAGCGGCGACGCCGCGGTCGCGGTCGCGTGCAGGTAGTCCATGAACCACGGCTGCTGCAGTTGCGCCATCGGCGCGTCGGCCCGCGGATGCGCGAACAGCGACGCCAGCTCGTCGTGGAACTGGAAGTCCCCGGACAGGTGGTGGTCATGCCTGGCGCCCGACATGGATGGATGGATCGGCAGGAGCAGGCGATCGAGCAGCTGCCGGCTAGCTTCCTCCTCAGATCAAGCCTCCGATCGAGCTGCCGCCGGCGGTGACTTTGAGCGGCGGCGTGCTGCTCCGTCTCTCTTCACATATAGATCGCGCGCTCCAGCTGCTAGCGGCGGCCTCTAGCTAGCAGCAGTATGGTGCAGTAGTAGAGAGGAGGTGTGAGGAAAGGGAGAGGTGTGTAAGCAAGCGAGCTAGCTTTGTAGAGTGTGATCGTGTGTGGGGGAAAGGATCAGGAGATGGATGGAATGGATGGATGGGTGGTTGGGAGGGCCGGCTAATAAGGGCTCCGGTAATCCGGTTAGAGTGAATAGTAAATTAAATTGTGGGATTGCTTAAAGCTAATGGCTTCGTTTGATTCGTCTTTGTCAGTCAGTAATAAACTTTTCTTTAAGTAATAGTAACATATCAGACACTCTTTTTTTACCAATTCGCAAGAGAGCATAGTGGCCGGTGCCAATTCTTTTATACTGTGCTAGACTTCATTACCACGCACATCTCTTGTATATATCAAATGGACCACATGGAACGAGTCAAACTTCCTGTCTTTTTGTGGAGTACTAGTAAGTACATGTATTTGGGGCTTGAGGGACTCCACTTAATTTCCTAGGCTTTGTTGGAGACAGACGTGGGGTTTATTTGGCAGCGAATAATCTAAGCTTTTTGTATTAGATCCTGTTTGGATCCTTTAGCAATAAAAATTAGTTTCTAAAATTACTACTAATGGATAAACAGACCTGGTGCTATAATACCTATTAATTATTAGCTAGAGAGTTGCTAACAATTAATTTTATTAGAAGCTTTGAAGTTATTAGTTTCATTTGAAGGTGTTGTTTGGCTACTGGTGTTGGTTGTTGGTGCCGACTACTGTCTGCTACTGTTGGCTGGTAACGTACTGTGGCGGGGCCTCACGCAAAGCCACCAATAGCAGCAGCAGTCAGCACCCGCAACCGAACATGCTGGAAGGTTTTGAAATTGTTAATAGGTGCTAATAATTTATATACATCTTTAACTCATAATTAACCAACTATTAGCAGATGAATCCAAACATCTCTCCTGCTAAAAATTAGTAGAGCTAGCTAACTTTTGATCTAATGAATCCAAATAATCCTAGGCTTAAATTAGGATTTGTCTGTTTCTAAAAAGTCATTTGCCAACAGTGAAGCAAGCAACAGCAGACCACAACAGTGGTGGGCAGTGGTTAGCTTAGCTTAGCGTTTGCATGCAACTGGGTCCAAGGTCGCATACGCATGTGGTGAGTCAGCGACGGCTACCGGGTGCACCCGGTCACGTAGGTCAAACCGCCGCGCTGCGTCAAGGCGTTCAAACGCAAACCTCACCGACACGTGTCCGTGCCGCTTTGACTCGGCCCCACTCCTCTGACCCAGCGTCCGCCCAGGTGTATAGTGCGTGCGCACAGGCTGACGCCAGCCTGACCACCCACCGCCGGTGCCTAACCGAAGCCCTCATCCGCCCGATCCCGATCCGACGGCGGCGCAGCCGGAGCAGCTAGCATGCCACGGGCCCACGGCGCGAGGCGACCACCGGCGGCGGGCGGCGGCGACAGATGCCTGCCGCTCACTAGCTAGTCTGAACGGACGAAAGCGAGCGGCCGGAGCTATCAGCCATGCCTCCGGCCGGCGGCGATCGAGCCCCGGCCAGCTAGCTGTCCGCCAGGGACCGGGACAGCCGGACGGACAGGTCACGAGGTTGGTCGCGGGCGGGCCGACCGCGGACCGCCGGGCCTGCGACGGCGTACGTGTACCACGGCGGCGGGGCCTCCGGTTTCGTGCGCGTTTCGCCTGATTTGACGCGAGGCCGGCCTGCACTGCATGCCTGCCCTGGCTGGCGCTGTTTCTCGCGCGACTTTTGTGCCCCGGCGGAAAAAGGTTCGGTTTGGCGCCATCGCGCGCTGCCGCCGTCGCGACGACGACGACGGCCGGCGGCGGCGGCGGCGACATGGACAGTGAAACTTCTCGGTGCGCCAGTGTGTGGTGCTAGCTAGATCTCTTCGGCCGCCAACCACACCGCAGCATTCGTTGATGACGAATCTGCGCAGGTTTCTAGCTTCGTGCCACTTGCAGATCAGGTTCCAATCCGTTCCATGCGTCCCACGGTTTAATTATCAGCGGGTTTGAGTTCACATTATGATTTTGACGCGAGTTTGACCACATGACGCCTCGAGTTCAAGCAACAGGAGGACTGTGCCGTTCAAATCATGCAGGTCAGGGCTGGCACAGTTTAAATTTAATGTCGATCGTTTGTTTATTGTAATCGCGTGAACTAATCTATAGTTCCCGTCCTGATTCAGCGAGCTAGCTAGCTAGGTCGTTGCCTTCATGCTTGGAATAGCATAGTTATATGAAATGAATATATATATCACTCACCAACCTTCAATAATAGGCGTTGAAGATCGATCGCAGGCACTTCTTGCTAGGAGTATGTACTAACTCATATAACAAACTCGAATAGCTAGCTGGATTATACTATTATCAGCGTCCTTCTTATTTTTGGGTTTGACATCGATCAGTTGGGTGCTGAATCCCATCAACGGCTGGTCTAATGCTGGTGCTTAGCTTAACCAGAACCAGTCAAGACAGATGACAGCGCTGGCACGCCAGAACAAGCGCGCGCATGCATTCTTTTTTGTTTTTGTTTTGCCAGGATGCAATGCAACGAGAGATTCAGAGTAGTTCAGGCGCACACAACACAAGCTAGCCTGCGTGCTCAGTTCTTCAGACTTTCAGACGAGGGACAAAGATTGTATATATATTGTATAATAGTATATATTATTACACTAGTAGAGCAATGCACAGTGGAGTAGGAATCTTTGGCACTGTCTGTTTTCTTATTCACAAAGTTTTTTGGGCCACGGTTTCTGATGAGAGTCTTTGGCATAAATTTATGTCATCGTCAGTAGGAAGCTGTCAAAAACCAAAGTCAATCGCAAATCTGCAGATGTATGGAAAAGGACAACTACTATCCACAAAAAAGACACTTTTGGTCCCAATAAAGTTTTATTTTATTTACAAGCTGACAGCAACTAGTAGGAGAGAGTACACACAGCATCCAGGCACGTCAAATGCGAGGCGGCCAACTGCTAACCTACGTACCCAAACATCGCTACCCATGTTAATACCCTGCGAGACACGGTGACTTGCGATCATCTGTCTGACAGTGCCAGACCTTTGACTTGCGCCAAAGTCCTGTGGGTTCGATTCCGGAGTAAAATAGCTCTGGTCCATCCATCCACTTTGCTTAATCCAAGCAAAGACCTTGTCCTCACCTAATCCGCATCATTACGACAAGAAGCATCATCGTCCTGTACGATGGAAAGAAAACTAGTCCATCCCATTGCTTGTCGTTGCATGCATCCTACTACTCTACTAGCACTAGCGTGAATTCCCGTGTATATGTGTTTGTATGTACTAGAACTCACAAAGATGCTCATCAAATTAAACATGCTTTGAACGAATTCACGGGATATATGTACTTTTTTTTAGAAAGGCGGCAAGAGCTTTGCCGGATTTTTATTAGATGAGGAAAAGAAAAAAAACAAGAAGATAAGAACAATCACAAAGACATAGGTACTTGTAAGATGAGATTACTTAAACAAGAAAAACTAAACTGTATCTTTATTTATATGTTATTAACATTGACCTTGGGTAGTAATTATATAGCGAGTACTAACTGAGTTTTCATGAAAGATGGAAAAGACCCATGGGGACTATTGGAGCATGAGAATGTTGACCGGACCAAGTATCACTCGTCGATGCTGGTACATCTACACAGAATCGTACATGCTTTGGCCTGTAATTCTGTCATGGAAAGGTTCGAAAGAGAGAGTGACTAGTGCAGCTCTATCTCACTTTTCAAGTTTGAACGATGAGGCAACTAGTGCTTTTGGACGTGCTCGTGCTCGTCGAAAGAGAGAGTGACTAGTGCATCTCTATCTCGCCGACCGCTCACATCATCGATCCCGCCGGCCGACGTGCCGCCGCCGCCGTCGTTCCGGCGACCAATGTGCAGTAGCAGTACAAATTAAACTAGCAAAAAAACTGGAACTGCATGCGTTCCACCATCAGATCTCATCCGAGTTGCATTTACATATTCGTATGGCATCATTATGCTAGCTGCTAATGCAATTTGCAGCTCTATGCACGGGGAGGTTAGGCTGCATCGGAATGAGTAGCCTTGCCAAAGCCCAAGGCCAAAAGGACAGCAATACCAAATACTACTAGCTTGCTTAACTTCTTTGCACTCTCTTTTCCCCTGAAAAGCATATATGTCTTTTCGCTTGATTCTTTTTAGAAACCTTTCTGCTTGATAGGTTTCTCACCTGCACGATGGATCAACATGTACTTACTTGCCTAGGTTGCTGCCTAGTAGTGCATCACACATGGACCACAAGGCTGCCACTGCCAAACACACCAAGCTTGAACATCCACACAAAAAAAAAAAAAAAAAAAAAGAACTAGCAAATTTCCTAATGTCTATATATGGTATCAACAGTTTCAGAAAATAAAGATCCTTTGCAGGAGTAATTCATGATCATAGTATATATATTATACGTATGACACAGACTTGACTTTGATCTGATTAAAAATTGGACTAACCTCACCAAGTCAAGTTCAGCTCTTGGACTGCGTTCCAAGTTCCAACATGTTGGACAAGTGACCATCGTGTCATTGTCCTTCAGTGGTGCTAGTTTTAAATGTTGATTAATACCACATCCAAGGAACGTTAAGCATTTCATATTTCAGTCATGTTTCACCAAAATATTTTACCGAAGTATCGGCGCAGTTGCTAATTGTGTGTTCTCCAAACTTTAAAATCTGTCCCCAAAAATTTTACCCAAGTATCCTGTGTGTTTGAAGGAGATTTTGTGGTCATGCAAAATTGAGGAACAGGTGGCTTTGGCAAAAGCAGTGTTTTTTTTTTGTGACTTAGACAATTGTTCGCCACTGGAGAATATTCTCTATATAAGTTCCACTGGAGAATATTCTTTATATAAGTTGGATAAGCTCATCCATAAAAATCTAAAAGACAAACTTGTCCATGTTTTTATTAAACTTAGTCATTAGTAAATAAGAAGTATTATTAGTATGTATGTTATTCCCTTTTAACTATAATGGCAAGATTAATTTCAATAAGTGCTAATGTGTTGACTGCATGTTTTGTATTCCAATAATTAGGGTAGAAGTGGTGCCAATTAGCATTTTTTATTTTAATTAGTGATTATCTTGACAAAATTGGTGTTAATGTATATTTATTAGTGTCTAATTAGTGGTTATTATTTTTAAACAATAGCTATAATTAGTCAACCATTCTCATCCCATTCACTCTTATCAAATCCAACAAAATAGAAAAATGGTTCCTCCCATCCATCTGTTCCTCCCATCCATCTAACAGGTTGCATTAATAACTATACCCTAAAATCTATAGACAGCCATATCCATTCAAACTTTGCCCTAAAACCAAACACACCCTAAGCATATTTGAAAAGTTATTGTGATGATAACAACATCCCAATTGCCTCTCCTGCCAAACAATGAGATTCTCAATCAGGCGCATAGTTCCTCTCCTGCCAAACAGCTGGAATCTTTTCCATGTTCAAACGGGCACAACTACTAGAAGCTAGTGCCTAGTACAGTTACTGTATGAATTCCACTGTCACAATAGTGTAGCACGTTCTTGTTGAATCCTGATCTTGTCAAAAGCGAGAAATGCCAAAGATTTCAACTGTTGACATGCTTATTCAGTCAGTCAGTCAGATCGCCTCTAGGCAACCAAGGCATCAACTTGACCAAGTCGTAAAGCTGGGCAGGTTTACTGATGGCCATAGGCAAGACAGACACGAGAAAAGTCTGCAGCTTTCTAGGGCTAGTTGATGGATAATGGGTAGGAAGATCTCGCAATTCAGTATCTTTCTCACCCCACTGAGGGACAGGAGGTAGAAAGGCTACCTTTTTTTTTTTCCAATCTGAAAATCTCACGGCTTTTGATCCTGCCTTTTGTAATCTGAAAACTCACGCCCTGTATACGCTGAAAGTGATTTGAGCTGGGAGTTGGATCTGATGCCATGGCTATAAAAATTAAAGGACACAAAAGCTGCCTTTTTGGCCTATTTTGTCGATCTTGGACCAGGAAAACTACAGTGGCTCTATTGTCGAGTAAAAACTGCAATGATTCTTCTGTGGCCGAGGCAGCTATCCGGCATTACTTTTTTTTTAATAACTGGAAAATAAGTAACAAGTACTGACCGGGTAAAAAATTAGACACAGAATCGTTCAAGCATCTGTATGTTTCGTTGGACCTGTGTCGCTGCGTCCTTTGATTAACTGTGACGTTCAAACTTTCAGAACGACAGTTTCTCTGAACATTTGGTAAAAACCAAGTTCTTACTGAGGAAATACTTCCTGGTGAATGGTGATTTGATTGGTCATCAGAGTCAGATATACATATACATACTCCCTCCGTCCCATGGAGTTTGTCGTTGGAAAACCGTGCCCCCCCTCACAAACACGTTTCCCGGACGACGTTCTCAATGGGACGGAGGGAGTAATATACTAGTACATCCCGCAGACATGCATGCTGAACTTTGGTGGCAAAGTCAACAGAGGAGATGACCCGTGCTGTTCCAAAGGGCATTTCTATTTTTCTGTGGTGATCCACTTCCCCATAGTTTATGGGCGTTGTTATACTCTTTTGGACCATTGCCATGAGAATATGAGAGTGAGCCAATAAGCATTGGAAGCTTTCTCGGGCAGGATCTGGGTCATGTGATCCACTCGTGAAGTGTAATTGTTAAAGAGCAGACCAGGAACCTGCAGGCAGGGCTGGGTTCTTGTTTATGCGGCAGGTGAATGGTTTTATTCCCAAATAATTGTGTTTTATGCTTGGCCCTTTTGACTTGGTTCTTGTCATATCATTATGTTTCTTTTGTCATTTGTCTGTCTCTTTTTCTGGGGCTGCAGCTAGGGCTTTGCAGGGAATCTTTGTGCAGGAGTCCCATCTCCTTGCAGGTTCACACTGCAATGCTGGCTGGGTGGCTTCAAATACCAAATGATTTGCCTGGCTTACCTAAAAAAGGCTGGATGATGCAACCCTTTTTTTCCCCAAACATTGATGCTGCAACTTGTTTCTGTGTATATATGCAGGCTTTGCATTCAGGTCTCTCTCAGTTAAGCAGAATGTTGGTGAAACTATATAGCCTCCTTTTCTTATCACCGTGGGTGAAACGAAACGGATAAATTAAAGCTATAAGATTCAGTCAGGAAAGTGGTTTGTCATCTTCCTCCAGTTTGACATAACTGGAGTTTGGAGAACAACATTAGAAGTTTCTTCTTCATTTTGATAAAGAGCAACACTGAAAGTTAGTCTGTTAAAAAAAGAAAAACAACGTTGGACGAAACGTACGGTTGGGAAAATTCGACCGTTGAGTTTTTTTTTTTTTTTTTTTTTTTTTTTTTTTTGTAAATAAAAAGGATATTTGAGTAACTGAACATTGAACAAGCAACGAGGCGGACTAGTATGCAGATTCACTAGGCATTTTTCTGGAGAAGAAGCAGCAGTACATTACTACATTTACCAGCATTGTTAAGAGGCATTTAGTTTTGCGGCACATTTCCTGGAGAGACAGGAACAGCATTCTTTTTTGAGGGATTACTTTTGAGACACAGGCAGGCTGCGCTTCTCACTGATCAGTAGTGTAGTCAGTACAGTGTACCTCACATGAAACACTACTCCTACAGTCTGAAGTGGCTCCTGCATGATCTGCACTGCGCCACCATGCTACTCCTGCATAAGCACGCGTGCACCAAACGGACCCCAAAACCTATGTTGCACATACAGTATAGCCTGAACAGCCACACTCCGGAGTCTGCCGCAGGGTCAGATTTCACACCGGCGAACCGGTTTTCAGAGAAGAGAACGGAGCAAGAACGCAGATGCCGAGCAGAGCAGGGTCTCGTGCTCGTGGCCCAGCACTCCCTGCAGCACGCACAGCATCAGATCACAGTCACACAGCCCGGCCGGCATGCACACATGGCCGCATGGCGCACGCAAAGACGCGTCCGCAGGCCGCAGCCACGGCCGTAGGCACGCGCGGCACGAGGACGCCGGGCGGGGGGACAAGCGCGGACGTCGTCGCGTGCGCGCCACGGCGCAGGCACATGCGCACGGCACGACGCGGCAGCGGCGGGCACCAGGCTGCTGCACGCTCCGCCTCGTTGGGCTAGCTAGATTCTTCTCACGTCCGGCCCCGGCTGCGCCTACCCACGTCCCATCCCATGCTGATGCTGCTGCCGCTGCGTGATCCATCGCCGAGGTCAACTCTGGCAAACTCTTCTCCGCTTGTCAGTGCGGTAACAGTTAAACAATGCACACGAGAGAGATGTCTGTCTGTACATGTTGGCGCCACCGGCATGATGCATCATCACCGCAGCGTAATTCGTGCGCCTTGGCCCTAGCTACGTGTAAAACAACAACAACACAATGCGTCGCACGCAACGTCTTCTTCATTCGTCTCCCCCAAAACAAAAGTCAGAGCTCCTGTCTGTCCTCCCATGGCTTTCCAAAGCACGGGGACGCTTTCTAGTTTTTACCGTCCGCCAGCGGTGGAAAGGTAACAAAGCAACATGATTTGAACGAAGTGGTAGTAGTAAAAAAGAAAAGCTGCGGTCTCGGCCTAACTCCTGCTGCGGTGAACGGAGACAAATCCGGCGCCGGGGTCAAATGCGGGCGCGGCCATGGTGGCGACAAGGTCGTTGTCGTCGCGCGCTTTGGTCTCAGGGGTCAGGGAAGACGAGCCGGAGGTGGAGAAAGGCTCAAGCATGGGCTCACGGGATTGGGTTGGGAGACCACCGCATGGCAGGCAGGCAGCCCGCAGCGGATCAACCAAGGCCAGGCCATGGTGGAGTCAGAGGGATTGACTGGATCGCTGATCAGCTCGAGCAACAGGGCACGTCGCTCGCTCGCGCAGACTTTTCGCCGTCGTGCCGGTGCGCGAGCGCGACCGATGGCGGACGCTGGAGGCCGCCTGGCTGGACCGCGACCAAGCGAGGAGTCCCAGTCCCAGCCGCGCCCCGCAGGGCAGCGGTGGAAAAAAAACCCGGGCGCGGCGGCGCGTGCGTGCTAATCTGTAATCTTCCTTCGGTGCGCTCGCGGGTTGCGGGCCGTGGCCGCACGGCAACGAACGGCACGTCGGCACGGCGGCGCTTACCGTGCGTGCAGGGGCCGGGGCGTCACGCACGGCACACGAGTAGCGTCTCGCCGTGCCCACGTTGTCGCCGCGACGGCCTTCGTGCTGCAGGCTGCAGTTTTTTTGTTCTTTTTTTTTTAGAAAAAAGGGCTGCGTGCTGCACTAGTTTTCTTTCTTTCTTTTTTTTTCGAAAAAAAGAAGGCAGGCAGGCCCTAGCAGCCCAATAGGCTAAGGCCCATGACTAAAATGACAGGTTTGGCCCATGATAGAGAACGCCGTAATGGGCTAAGCCTTCTTCGTTGCCGACGTATTGGCCTGGTTTAACTATTCCAACCTTTTTCCAGGATTCTGGAAAACGAAATTGAATGGGCTTCGGAATGGTTTAAATTGGGCCCATTTTCTGTTGAAACAAATTCCATGATTTTGCTTTCAAAAAGCCAAACTTTTTTTTTTTTTTTTTTTTACAAAAAATCTTTTGTTCTGGCCTCTGCAGTCGTTTTACACTCGACTATTCATTATTGCAAAGTTCAGTCTCCCGGTGAGATGAATGGAAGCTTTCAAAATCAGAAGGCATAATTTATTGTAAAGAGCTCAATAACACTGACATCAAACTAAGCACGAAACCTGTTAAACTATAATACAGCGACCCATTTCTAGCGAAAATCTTAATTGGGCTGGTCGGTCTTCTTCTGAAGGAAGTATGGACCAGCAGAACGCTTTGCTATTGCCTGTTCATGTTACATATTACAGTACTGCAGGCCAGATCCATGCATCATCTACCCATATCCGTGGCGCCGTGTGTTATGGAGCTAAAGGTGGAACCCATCTTCTTCTTTTCTCTTGTAAATTAGGCAGCGTCGAATGTGCAGGCGCCATGCCTTGATGCCGTGCGTAATTTATTACCCGAACTGGACTGTATCATTACACACGCACTGGATTGATATTTAGCTATCAGACGGCCGCTACTGGTTGTCCTAGCAACAACCATCATGATGCGTACAGGCAGGGAGACAGCACACAACAGTGGTGGCCAGTATTTTTTTTCTCTCTATCTGTAATGAACAAGTGTTGTGGGTTTATATAATCCACGTGCCCTCTGTTGTCATCATTAAAGTTAATTAAATGCAAATATTTCGCTTCATGTGTTTGTGTGGGCGGCGTCCAAACTCCGGACTAATGTAATAGTACGTGTCTGCAGGAGAAACTAATGGACCAGCGGACCATAGTGCTTGACAGCTTGAGTGCTGCACAAGTGATTTGTCCCCCAACTGTTTTTTTCAGAATCATCTGTCTCTGTCCTGTCCTTTTGGTGCCCGATTATTGTCTGTGGCAGCAGATTTTCATATCCATATCCATCCATCATCTGTGTCGTTCTCTGATGAAAGCTGATCGAGCTCACCTGAAGATTCTGAATGTGGCTCTCTGATGAAAGCTGAGCTCATTTGAACTCTGCAACTCTGGATGTGTTGTTTTGTTCAGATGTAAAAGAGGCGTTGTCGATGGACGATGGTGGATGATTGGCCCCTGGGCTCTTGCCCTAGTAGTCTATACTAGACGGCTCCCGGTCTCCATTCTCCACCACTACTCTGAACTCTGAAGACGCATGCCGAAAAGAAACGGAAAAAGGCATCATCCTCCACCACACCACCACCATCGCGCGCTCCCTAGCTTTTGCGCCATCCTATGCATTGATCGCGCGGCGCTGCCATTTCCTGGCCTCTCCTTGTCCGTGTCTCCGGACTCTGAGAAAGGGAAACAAAGGTGACCCCGGCAATTTTCTAGAGGCATCTAGTAGACTCACATGGATCGAGAAGCGCGAGACGCCGCGTGATTTTGAGCCCCTCCACCACCAAACACGCACTTTGGATCGAAAGGACGAAAGGTCCCGCCACCCGGAGGAGACAGTAGAGGAGATGGAGGCATGGAGCAACGAGTACTACGGTGTCTGATCGATGTCCCTCCCGGCCCGGCCCTTCACTTACTTTTTGCTTGCCCACCACAAGCTAAAGCAACGCAGTTTGCTCAGCGAACAGTCGGACTCGAGACCACTTCTTTTTTCTTTTCTTTCCCTGCTTCTTCCTAACTTCTCTTCTTCTTCCAACAAAGGAATAATGATCTTTTGCTTTTGTTTTGCCTTTTCAGTCTGTTGAAGCTGTTGAAGCAGGTGCACCGTGCATGGTTTATGATGATGGGCAGAAGCAGAAACAGCTTCACCGCCAAGAAGGGTTTCCAGGTTCGATCAGTCGACGTCAGGCACGACGTACTGTACGCGTTATTCCGGCCGCCCTTGTTTTCGTGCAGCCAGCCGCCCAGCCCAACCGACGCAGGTTCCATTCCAGGCCAGTGCAGCGATCTGATCTTGGAGCTGTAGCAGTACATCTGAGAAAGATCAGCAGAACATATTCGTTTCACGAAAAAAGAGAGAAAGAAGCGGGGAACCGTATATGCAGTGCAGTGCAGAGATGAAGACACTGGCAAATTAAAAGAAGATGCGACTGCGACTATCGCTCGTGATGGGAATGAAATGAATTGAAAATCGATGTGGTTTTGCTAGGGGGGCGGGCATATATTCCTCCACGTCTAGTGCAGAGAGAAAGTGATCTCCGCAGCTCGTTTTCCGCGCGTCAACCTCGCTTTCGCTCGCGATTCCTTGGTCACGCCTAACAAGGAATCATCCCCTTGCGTCCGTTGCCCAACCACTTGTCCGTCAGTCAGGCTTGCACTGAATCAATTTCCAGCTCCTGCACTCCTCTGCCTTCCTGCGTAGTAGAAAAACGCGCTTTAATTGACCTCGAATTCGGTTTTCCTTAAGTAAATTTTGCCAATTGGAAGCTGCAATGCAAAGCTGCATCCATGTACTCTCCTAATATATGTATCTTTCCCTCCGTATATATATAGGAGAATAATGTATGACGAGTTGTCGACGCGGTTCGTGCTGCTGCTTTTGTTAGGCCGGCGGAATTCATAGCGTCCGGCCGGGATCTCCGTATTGGTGCGCCACAAAGCGCCGCGATTCCCCCGGCCAGTCGCCAATACTCAATCCAGCGATCTGCTGTGCTGTCTTGTCTCTTCTCCGCTTTTCAAATTCTTTTCTCTTCTTTTGTTCTTGATGAAAAGTCACATTCAAATTCTATAGCCTATGCACGAGCTTTTTACTTAAATGAAGAAAAAAAAAAATCTCTAGCCTATGGCAAGGAGAGACGAGAAATTTTGAGAAACTCACGGGGTTAAGCCACCTATGGATGGATGGAGATGGATAGCTGTTAACGGCTAGAACATTAGTATACTCTAATGATAATTATTAGTGCACGGGGTGAGGCTGGTTCTGCCTGCCCTGCATATCTGAATGCGAAATCAATCGTATCATATGAGATTTGATTTTCATAACGACTAACACATGCATACTTAACTACAGGTTAAATGTAGCTGTAACCTTGAACGGTTCCTGATTGATGATCAGTTGGATGCAGACTGAGCTGTCATGGGCTTTGGAAGTGGACCCGTGCTTCGCGTGTTCTTCAGAAATTGGACACGTAGTACTCCCGTCAGCGCTCCAACGGTAGGAATGTGAGGTTACTCCAACAGTAGCTGCGGAGCGGAACGAAAACGAGAGAGAGAGAGAGAGAGAGAGAGAGAGAGAAATCGCTAGCACAGTGGAGTCTATCTCAACAGCTGGCGCCAAGGCCCAGCACTACTGGGCTGCTGCCATCCCTGCGTCTTAAAGAAATGCACATGGTGCATCCCGCTATAAAATTATTTCAAATAAAATTATTATAAAAAATATTTCACATTTGATTTAATGATACTTATTAAACTTTACGGAACGATTGAGCTTATGTTTTAGCTTATTAACCGGCTGAATAGAGTTATTAGTTTTTGTATGCTTAGTTAAATTTTAAAAAATTAACTCAACTGGTTATTAACGTGGAACTTTTTCGCTTGGGTATAAATATATCAAATAATATTAATATTTATATCTACAAATAAGTATATTATGAAAGTATATTTCATACTCAATCTAATAATATATATGACATATGATAAATATTAGTATATTTCTATATATGTTTGGTCAAATTTTAAAAGATTTGACTTCTGGGCCTGAGGCGTTCCACAATTATTTGTGGACGGAGGGATAAAAGTTTTTTTTTTTGTATGCTTATTTAAATTTTAAAAATTAACTCAACGGAACGATTGAACGAAGTGTCTATTTTTAGAATGGAACTAGTAGTCCCAGAGTTTTTATTTATATTTATTACACGTGGAACTCCTTCCTTCGCTGCGGGGTCTGCCGGCCGGCTGCGGCAACCGCCGCGTAGCCTCTCTCAGCCAGTCAGCCGTGGCCAAGCAAGCCTCGTCGTGGTCCTTTTTTTACGGCTTGATTTAATGCCTTTATCACAGATTCACACCGGCTGTACGGGCTCCACGCGCGGCTCTCAGGCTTGCCGCGCGGGCTCACGACACCTGCTATGACGGACGACTATGAATGTGTCGTGGCCGTAATGTGAGAGTGACTGTTCTACTAGAATTTATCAAGTTAAGGATTTGTCAAGTCATGTGTATTTGGTTCGTTTTCAAAATTTACCTTCTTTTCACATTTGGTTTGTCAATTTCTTTATAATTTTTTGTCCAACTTTTACCACCGTTAAAACAACACGAAAAAAAAAAGAAATAAGACCACCCAATCCCAACAATCAAACTAAGAAAGTAGGATCGGAACAGGCGGGTGACACGTCTAGAACATGGGATTATTTTTAAACAGTGTTCAAGAATAGCTGGGCGTGAGGCCATCGCCATCGCCATCGCATTCGGCTGAGCTACACACAAAGCCGGGCTGAGTGGTATGGTAGCATGTACTGTACTTAGCCAGCAGGCGGCCAAGCCGAACACAACGAAATTTATCTTTTTTTCATATTTGGTTTGTCAAATTTTTGTAATTTTTATCTAACTTTTACTTTACTAAATCTTTAGCACGATAAACTTTAATAGCCAATCAATCACACCCTTCTCGCGGAAGAGAAGTAGACGGGCGCAGAGCAGACGGCGACACGTCTGAACATGAGAATACTCCTAAACAGCAGGTCATGACACAGCTGGGCGTGAGGCCATCGCCATCGCCATCGCATTCGGCTGAGCTACACACAAGAAAGCGACCGAGGCATGTACTGTTGTAGCAGCAGGCGGCCGGCCGGGGCTTTGCCGCGCCCGCCGCCCGGGTAAAGCCTCTGCCTGCCTGCGTGCCTGGCTGCACCAAGGCCGTGTAACTTTGAGCCGTTGTCACATCGTTTCATGCCAATGCCATCCGCCAGCGCGGTTAAATGTTCCGTAAAAAAGCTAATTAATTATTCGCGGCTAGTTGTAAATCACCGTCCGTTTTTTCCTGCCTGCTGGTGGTGCACACCTGTAGCTGTATGGAGCCGACAGTTGGAAAGCGTCGTACGCCACGGTTTGCAAATTGCAACTCGACCCCGGGTTTGGTTCCAAAACAACAATGGCCTAGTTTAGTTCCACTGGTACTGGACTGCCAGCCTCTACGTGTTTTTCCTTCTAGCCGCTGTGCCTGCACTGGTACTGGACTGCCAGTATACTACGCTGGCCTGCTGCTCGCTGTCCGTTGCATTGCATCGCTGTTGCCTTGTACACAAAGCAAAGCCAAGGATCGCATCGCAACGAAGCAGGAACTCACAGGGGGCAAAGTGCCAGAAACCCCTCCGCCGTCGCCTCCCCATATAATTCCCCGGTCTCTCGTCGTCCGCTCCCGGCAGCACGTCGCCTCCTCGGTCCTCGCCCTCCCCCACCCCCACGTCCCTGTCGCCCCTCCCCGTCTCGGCGTTCCCTCCCCAACCCAACCACCACCCACCCGATCTTTTCCAGCCAAACCAACGCCTCGCCCGCACGCACACCCTCCAAACGGCAGCAGAGCGGCGGCGGCGGCCAATGGCCATCGAGGTGGACACGGCGGCGGCGACGGCGGCGAGGGCGGTTTCGGAGACGGCGCCCATGTCCCCGGCCGCCGAGATAGCGGCAGCAGCAGCGTCGGCGGCGGCGGGGGGCTCGGCAGGCGCGCCCGCGCGGGTGGCTGAGGAAGCTCATCCCGAGGGACTACGTGCCCCGGAGCCGGATCAGCAGCCGGCGCTGGAGGCTGGCGGCCCCGTCCGCCGCCGGCGCGTCCAGGCTCGCCTCGTCGCTGTCGCGCTCGCTCCGGTGGAAGCGCCTCCCGGCGCTCTCCTCCCTCACCCTCCGCAGCGGCTCCGCGGCCGCCGTCGTCGACGCCGTCGCGTTCCGCGTCATGTACGTCGTCGAGGCCGTCGTGCTGGGGCTCGCGCTCTCCTGCTTCTTCCTCTGCTGCGGCTGCCACCTCTGACTGAATTCAGCTACTAGCTACTACTTGGCTCCGCCTCGCTCGGCGTGTAACAAATGAAATGCCCGTCGTCGTTTTGGTTTCTTCTTTCGGTGATCTTCCTGTAAATTTCCTACCTTTTGATCTTGGTGAAAAAAGAATATGAAAATTTGCGATGCCTATCGGGAGTTGATTTGTTTAATTTGTGTGTTTACGGATGCTGTGGATGCACGAAATTGCGATCATCGTGGGGACTGGGACCCAGTGAGTTCTTGTTTGTTTATGCGTAGCATATTTTGCCATATTTTGCTGTCGTTGTCCCGTTAAAAGAAAAATCAAGAGCGGGATATATTGCAATCCAACCAACCACCCAACCAAAATCGAGGCGGCTTTGGGTAATCGGCAGCTTGCGAGCAGCTCCAGAGGGTGAGGATCATGGAGGAGGGGCGGAAGCTGGAAGCGGCGGCGTTCGGTTTCCCGGCGCCGGTGCAGCCGGGGCGACGCGCGTGGGGTGGATCGGCATCGGCGTCATGGGCGGCGCCATGGCCAAGCACCTCCTCGCGGCCGGGTACGCGGTCACGGCGTACGCTCGCACGCCGTCCAAGGCCGACAGCCTGGTCGCCGCCGGCGCGAGCCTCGCGGACTCGCCGCGCGCCGTGGCCGCCGCGTCCGACGTGGTGTTCACCATGGTCGGGAACCCCGGCGACGTCCGCGCGGTGGTCCTGGACCCCGCCACGGGGGTGCTCGCGGGACTCCGCCGCGGTGGCGTGCTGGTGGACTGCACGAGCTCGTCCCCTTCGCTCGCGCGCGAGATCGGCGCGGCCGCCGCGGCCGCGGCGGGCTGCCACGCCGTCGACGCGCCGGTGTCCGGGGGCGACGTTGGCGCGAGGGACGGCACGCTGGCACTCTTCGCGGGCGGCGACGAGGCCGTGGTCGCCTGGCTCGACCCGTTCTCGCCCACCTCGGCAGGGCGACCCACATGGGCGGGCCCGGCAGCGGGCAGAGCAGCAAGATCGCCAACCAGATCGCGGTGGCCGGCATCGTGGTGGGCCTCGGCGAGTCCGTGGCCTTTGCCAACGCGGCGGGGCTCGACGCGCAGCTGTTCCTGGGCGCGGTGTCCAAGGGCGCGGCCGGGTCGCGCGTCATGGACATCTTCGGCGACCGCTTGCTCCGCCGCGAGTTCGCGACCGGCGGCAGCGTGCGGTACATCGTCAAGGACCTCGGTATGGCGCTGGAGGTCGGGGACGGCGGGGAGGACGCCAACGTGCTGCCTGGAGCCGCGCTGTACCGGCAGATGTTCTCGGCGATGGTGGCCAATGGCGACGGCGACTTGAGCCTGCAGGGTCTGATCACCGTCGTTGAACGCCTCAACGGCATTGGCAAGTAGCGCAGGCTGCATGCAGGCAAGGTGTTCGCCGGAATGTTACACTGGACTTGAAAACTTCTGTATTTTTTCCTGAATAAAATTTGTGGCCAATGGTTTGTCATTTTTCTCCAGTGTGTAAAGTGTGTATCGAGCTTGACTTGCTGATTTGCGTTTGTCATTTTTGTCCTAATTAAATAATGAAATTGTGAAACGTGAAACACCACAGCCACAGGAAGCACCTCAGCTGAAAGCAACTTGATTATCTGACGGCTGAGGATGGCTATTTTGCGAGGACTGTAAACATCAAGGGGCTTTCCTGCTGACAGTGCAATATTTTTGACGTGTTAGACAGATATTTGCACCGTCGAAGATAAACGCTGTACCATAGTATACGCACTCTGCCGTTTCTGTGTATTGCCATCTTATCTCTTTGTCCTCCACTCTCAAAATCTCCAGCAGAGGAGCAGCAGCAGCTGGACCAAGAATGGCAGCGCCAGGCTCCTGGGACTTCTCCACGCGCCGTCCTTCGCCGCGGTCAAGTGCCGGCCGGTGGCGAGCCGGGCATCCGCGCGGCGAGCGCCACGGGCACTGTTCGCCGTGCGCGCCTCGGCCGCCAACAAGGACGCCGTCCTCAGGGCCTTCCGCGAGAACAGGGCTCTCAAGGTTTATTTTATCTCCTTTACACTTACACGTCTCCTTCACCGTATCAATCCATTGATGTCAGCGTTTAGGCAGCATTCGGAAGTTTTGGAACACGAGGTTGAACTGTTTTCTGGTTAATAAAGAATCTGAAAAATTCATGCGTTCCAACCACGCATGCCGTTGGGATGTAGTAGCAAGTTTCACATGTGTAGAAATTTGTGGATGTACTGCCGTTTTCGGAGTGGACAGCTGAAGGACTTTTTTTTTTTTTTGTATAAATTATCCTTGCTTGGTGATGATTAGCTGATAGCCACTGACTCTTGAACTGTACAGATAATTTCTGGGCTTCAGAACTTTGACAGGAGCAGTGTTGCATCTGTCGTCACAGCTGCAGATAAGGTGCGGATAATGTATCTACCTGTCAATGGTTACTATAGTTACTATTTCGTTCTTGCAAACTTCTTTGAGACTAGATGATGTGAAAAAAGAGGTCTGTGTTACACTATTTTTTGTCTATCATTACCGTCTAGAGGTATGAATAATCTAAGATTGTGTCACTGATGATTTTGTCAAGAAA
Organism: Chrysopogon serrulatus; assembly: GCA_015844335.1. Classification (NCBI taxonomy): domain Eukaryota; kingdom Viridiplantae; phylum Streptophyta; class Magnoliopsida; order Poales; family Poaceae; genus Chrysopogon; species Chrysopogon serrulatus. Next base: position 92,444 of record JADLZL010006154.1, on the reverse strand, counting down.
GAAGTCTAGAATCAGACGGCGCAGGTCATTGCCCAGGTTCGGTGTTCCGGAACGAGCACGCATTATCCTTCACCCAGGGTGTTAATTGAAGTCATTATCAACGCAATTTAGCTGTATAATCAACTTACTCTCTTCGCATACTATGAAAACCAGGAAGCAACCTATACTAGCTAAATTTGGAAAGTGTCTGTTAGAAGGGCTTTTTATTCGCACACAAGTGTTAAACCAAAATTTGTCTGAATAGGTGGAAATAAAGCTGTTACTTGTCAACTTAACTTCATTCATGATCATATTATGAGTCCATTACTTATCAGTCATCATAACAAACTTGCTGTACTTTTGTTAATGTCTGCAGGGAGGTGCAACCCATGTTGACATAGCATGTGACAAGGACTTAGTAAAGCTTGCCATGGATCTTACCAACCTTCCGGTAAGCTATCCGTTCATCGGGTGATTGGAACCTGTGGTTATAATTACCATTGCAGTTTCGCCTATCTTCAGAGTTGGTTGCACACTTGTGCTAAGTGCATTCTGGGAAAAATTGCATTGCAGATCTGTGTCTCATCTGTAGATCCTTCAGCGTTCCATTCTGCAGTACAAGCAGGAGCTAAAATGGTCAGGCACTAAACTTCGGGTGCTAACTATTGAAAATTTTCAAAAGAAAGTCATTTTTCTGTAACAAATATTTGCCCCCTTAAACCTTGTTTCTTTCAGGTTGAGATTGGAAACTACGATTCTTTTTACGAGATGGGCATTGAGTTCTCCTCTGAGCAGGTTAGCAGTTTCTTACTAACCTGACCTATTCAGAGCTGCTAAATTTGCTATTTTATTGAAGCACTCCAAAAGTTGAATATTGAGAGAAATTTACTGGCGTGCCAATTTCAGATACTGAAGCTGACAAGAGAAACAAGGAAGATGCTTCCAGACATCACCTTATCAGTAACAGTTCCTCACACACTTAGTTTGCCAGACCAGGTATATCATCATCCCCAACCACTAACCTTAAAACAGCGTATAGCAGCACTTATCGGTGGCTGTTTGACAATGCATTTAGCAGTGGGATATATCATCAGAAGATAAATATCAAAATATATTTGTGATCTTCATTAGTGTTACCTTTTTTTTTTTCATTCACATCAAATCGAGGTCTTAAAAGTCACAACTCACAATTTGATCTCCTCTGTCTCTTTTACTGCCGTTTCAAGTAACCATACTCGTAGTTCATCAGATCTAATCAACTCCTTGCAATCACAAAACATGTAACACGTGAATGAACTATATCTTTGCCCATATACTCTCTCACTAACCTAAGAACGAGAGGATGAGCATACAGGAAATTTGTGAGTACCTTTGCTCGTTTTAGGTTTATAATTTTTTCTAGCATGAGGCCTATAAGACTATGACCTGGGTTATACGCGCAACCAAAAATATGCATGGTCAGGTCCCTACTTTGCCTTCAATTATGTTGCCAGCAAGCTTGGATGTTAATGTTGTATGGTCATATAGCCACTATTTACAACCTTGCTTAAGACACAACTGTTCGGTAACCACTATAACTGATAATTGCTTTAGTCTTGCTAATTTTGATTGTTATTTGCAGATGAGACTTGCAGAGTTACTTGAAGAAGAAGGAGCTGATATAATCCAAACCGAGGGTGGAAAATGTTCTAGCCCAACAAAGCCTGGAGTGCTTGGGTTGATTGAAAAGGTATAGTGAAACTAATAGAAAAGAGAGGGCATATTGCATTTGGTGGTTCCTTCATTGTATCAAATTACAACGTAGTGTTTGTTTGTAATTGCAGGCAACACCAACACTCGCCGCAGCATACTCCATCTCTCGGGCTGTCAGCATTCCAGTGATGTGCTCGTCAGGGTTAAGTTCGGTGACTGCACCAATGGCAGTAACTGCAGGAGCTGCTGGAGTTGTATGCACTAAACTAGTAAACAAGATGCTTTTTTTCCTTTAAAAGATAAAAAATGTGATTTTTACAAGAGCCAAGTTCTGTTTTTCTGACTGCAGGGAGTCGGCTCTGCCATTAACAAACTCAACGATGTTGTGGCGATGATTGCTGAGGTGAGAAGCATTGCACAAGCAATGGGGCTTGCGCCAAGAATTGTCTCTGAAAACTTGAGAACAGTTCGTCACTAGTGGCTAGGAATAGCGTCACTAGTAGCGGCTAGGAATACCTTGCCATTTCTGAGCAAACTTGAGCAATCAATAAGAAAGCAAGAGATGCATCAACTCTTGCATTTTTCCTACGCTGTCTTTCGCCGTCAGTGAGTAATGCGAAGCGAATGGCATTGATCAATGGAAGCTGTAAGACCCCAATATCCATGTGCTTTTTCATCACTGCAAGTGTTGTTGTCAAACTCACAATAAGCTTCAGATAGGAATTGGGTTTGTGGAATATCGTTTGTGCAATACAAATGATCTTGCACTTGCAAATTTGACTCTTTCCTTTGTGTTGTGCTGAGGAAAATTCTCTACCAGAAAAGAGATTTCAATGCTATGTAGCAAAACCAATTCATCTTTCATATGTGTTGAGAAGTAGGGAAATGTTTAACCCACAATGTGCCTACACCCTTTGGCCTAAGGGTGGTTTTTAGCCCGAGAGCCAATGCAACATATTTTATCCACCAAGAGTTGGAATGAAATTTTTCAAAAAAAGAGTTGGAATGAAAAAAAGGACCTCCTATTTATGTGATTATAAGGGGAGGAGCAATCCCACCTAAGTCCTATTTGGATACACTAGGAGTTAACTGGTTAATTAATAGTTTACAACCAATATTAGCTAGCTACCTATTAGCTTGATTATATTTGGATCCAAAAGCTAAAAGGTACATGTATTGATGGTTTTGTCTATAATGTCTTTCGCCTTTTAGATGCTATTGGTAAAACCATGTGAATAGAGGTAAGTGAAAAGGTAAAAAAAATCTATTTGCTGGGTTGGTGCAACTAGTTAGGTTGTCGTCATTTGGCTACTTAGCTACTCTCTCCGTTCCAAATTATAAGTCGTTTTGATTTTTTTGTTCATCCATTTGCTATGTATCTAGACACATTATTATTATATCTAGATACATAACAAAATAGATATACCAAAAAAGTCAAAGCGACTTATAATTTAGAACGGGGGAGTAATAATTAACTAGTCTATTACCTACACCTGTTAGGATCTTGGATCCAAACAACCTCTTAGTTGGACCAATATATTTGTATGTATATATACAAGTTTACTACTTGATGGTACGAAACGTTGACAATTGCCCTTCTAGCCAAGCTCTAGATACTATACTTAGCTCTATAATATTCATACTTTACCATTAAGTAAGGTTATTAGTATCTTTATTCTTTGACATGGAGATAAATCTAGAACTTCTACCAAAAATATCTCCTCTCTTATATTTTTTCCAAATTCTTCAATAAGCTTTCAAGTGAAATACCTTTTCTCATGTATTCATCAAATTATTTTAGAAATTTCCAAATACGCAGTGTTACATTCGACTGCTTCCATGATAAAGACAGACAGGCTAGAACAACAAACCTATCTACCGTGGTTTTTCTGTGATATTCAGAATCGTTGCAACAGCATCAGTGACTGCATGGCAACAGCATCAATGACTCCGTGGCCCAATGGATAAGGCGCTGGTCTACGGAACCAGAGATTCTGGGTTCGATCCCCAGCGGAGTCGTTACCTTTTTTTACATTTTTAATCTTTCCATTCGAATTCAGTGAAAATCTGGGTTCGATCCCCAGCGGAGTCGTTACTTTTTTCCATTTTTAATCTTTCCATTCGAATTCAGAATTTTCACTGAGCTCTTTTCTTCCAAATTCAGAATTTTCATTTTTGTCTTACAAATTAAGAATTTTCACTGAAGGACCTTGCAGCAAACCATATCCGCTCTTTTCTTCCAAATGCCTTGCAGCATTCATGTCTTTCAATGTGCAGCCTTGCAGCCAAACACCTGTCTATTTGTCTTATCAACCATTCAAACAGTATTTTTCTCTTACAACAAATCAATTGGTTTGTCTTATCAGTCGGTTTATGTGATTAGCCGAACACCTCTAATATGATCAACCGGCTTATGTCCCCAACCGAGTCGATCGTACTTTTTCCTTTCCAAATTCAGAACCTTCACTGCACGGCCTTGCAACATGCCATCTTTCATTGGCATTCACTGAGCAGCCTTGCAGGCTATTGAATCTCCCACTCGTAGTCCAGAACGCTACAGTAATATACTGAATGCTCAAAGCTGAGTCAGGCGCATAGAGTAGAGTGTTGTGTGCATCCTATGTGAACGTCGACGACGTCTGTATTGCGTTGTAAAAACAGAAAAAGGAGATCTCGAATATGCCATTCAACTCAAGTATGGAATTTAAGACTCCAGGTCTCTACTCAGTACAATTTGCATCAAATGATGCAAAAATTTATTGAGAGAAAAGGAGATCTCGAATATGCCATTTAACCCCAGGATGGACTTTTAAGACTCCATGTCTCTACTTCTCAAGTACAATTAGCACCAAATGATGCAAATTTTTATTGAGAAACCAACAGATGGTCTATGCATGTGGAACAGTGGAAGTGCCTAGTGAATCAGATCCACATCCTAGTCTGCATCCAAGATACGGCCAAGTCGCGGGATCTTATCGCCGCTTATTACCAGTTGCAATTTCCCACGCCTGCAAAATCTGATTCACGATCTCCTCCACGCCCACTCCATGTTTTACCTGCATAATTATATAGAGATGCCATCATCGCTGGTTTCAGTGAATCTTTGAACATGCAAACCCTGTTCCTTGCAACTAGCAAGAAGTCATGAGAAACAAAGAAAAATACTAAAGATGTGCATAGTTTGATCTTGAACCTGCGCAAACACAAATGGCCCTCCTTCCCGCATGCGAAGCGCATCTCGTTCCATTACAGCCAGATCAGCTCCAACAGCAGGTGCTAGGTCTGTCTTGTTTATTACCTAAGTTCAGAAACTCGGAATTTTATGCCAACCAATTAAAATAAAATATGAAAAATGCATAAAAATTCAAAATAAGTTCATGTAGTTACAAACAAAGCTAAGTGCACAGAGTTATAAATGATGCTGCAAATACAGTATGACGTACCAAAAGATCAGCCTGGGTTATCCCAGGGCCACCTTTTCTTGGTATCTTGTCCCCACCAGAGACATCAATAATGTAGATTATGTAGTCTGCTAATTCTCTGCTGAAGTTAGCTGCCAAGTTATCTGCACAGGAAATGCAAAATGGCACTCTTTAGTGCATATTACCCAGGGTACTATTTTCAGAAGCAGAGGAATGCATGAGATATTCAGGACACCTGAGGTTTCAACTAACATGATGCTCCCAAAAACAGAAGAATAGGAACTCAAATTTTTTTTTTATGCAAGAACTTGAAAGAAGAATATTCTCATGTCCAATATCAATCATGAGACAGCCAGAGAGGCAACACAATCCCAGCACTGGTGGAGCTTGCACGTAAATTGAGCAGGGGCCAAAATAGTTAGATTGATTAATCCAAAACTTAACTAGCTGATAGTGTGTACATTTAGTGGAGTTTGTAAAAGGACAGGGAGGCCATGGCCAATGTTGGCCTCAGCGAAGCTCTGCCAGATCCCAGTAGAAACTATCACTCTGAAATAACATTTAGGTGGATAGGTAGGTTTACATGGATATATCCAAGACAAAAAGAATGACCTAAATTTGGTTTGGATCCAGTAAAAAGCACACCATAGGTCGTTACAGATATATCCATAACAATAGGAATGGCCTAAGTTAGTTTGGATCCAGTAAAAAATATACCTCCTCCAGATTCACAGAGTAGCAAATCAGCTTTGTACAAGTTCGATAGCTCCTCCAGGGGACCAAGATTTATGCTGATATCTTCACGAATAGCTGCATGAGGGCAACCTCCAGTTTCTACTGCACGTATGCGCTCTTCAGGGAGAGCTCCATGTTTGATTAAGAATTCTCCATCTTCTTTTGTGAATATATCATTTGTGACCTGAATATGAAGGGAACAATTAGAAAAAAAAAAAAAAAAATTGTGGATATTCTATGCTTTGGAAAATGTTGCAAGAAGAAAAGTCCCTATATTTCTATATCAGCACAGCGCACAGGTAAAACACTGATTAAGACAGGGAAAAACGCTTTGGTTTAAATTGAATGATCAGAAATGTGATAAATAAGACCTATTTTTATACAACTGAAAATTCTGAAGATCAGAAGCAGGGCCAAAAATGAAGCACTAGATTATAGATGGATATCTCGAAATTATATGACTGGGCATGCAGCAAATTTTATGTAGCATTGCATTTTCAGTTTGGTGAGGAAACTAGATAACTTCTGTAGAAGAATCAGAGGTTAGAGTCAGGCCACGTACAGCTGCAAGACTATACTTGTCGCGTAGGAATCTGCATAACGCTAACATCAGGGCAGTTTTCCTGAACAAGAAAAAATGTTCATAGAAGTGTTAGAAACCATATAACTGAAAATGTAGCTGGTCAATGTATAGACAACGCAGTTTGTTGGTTTCAGAAGTAGAATGTTATTCAGGTCAGGATACAACATGAACGTGTGCTTACATGCAATGATGCAATGTTCCAAATTAATGGCATCAACTAATCACTCCAAATGTCATGAAACAAACCTAATCCTAGATTAAGCTGAAATTTACACCGGTGCAAGTAGTTATTCAGAAACAACTTCAACACGAATGCAGTGGACACGCGTTTCTCCGGCCGTCACAATTTCACAGTCACCGCCAAATAACCGCACCGGAATTATGAGATGCACGCTACCAGCGATTGAAAGGAGTAAAAGCTAAGTAGTAGCAAACAGCCGAGCTCACCCGGTGCCGACGGGGCCGCCAATGCCGACGGTGAAGGCGCGGTCAGCGAAGTTGCGAGAGGCAAGCGGCGGCGCGCGCTTGGTGAAGTCGCCGGGCGAGTAGATGGGCTCGTGGGAGTGGGGCGCGAGGCCGTCGTGGGAGTGCCACACGCGGCCGTCCTCCCTACCCAGGATCCCCCCGCTGCATGGTCACCGCCGTCCCTGAAACCGCTGCAAAGCCACGCCAAAGCGTGCGTCGAGTCAGATGTGTGCAGGCAGCGGCCGAGATCGCGGAAAAGAATAAGAGTGATGGCAAGCGCGCATGCACCCGTGAGAATGGTGGTGGTCGTGGGAGTGGGAGTGGTGGTGGTCGTGGGACGCCATGGATCGGAGCTTGGAGGTGGATTCGGGAGGGAGGTTGGCCGGCTTCGGATAAGGAGGAGCGGATAAGGAAGAAATGGGCCAAATTCTAATGGGCCAATCGCGGGCCTCCCAGCACCATAGTCCGTTGGAGAAGATGCTCGTTGACTTCGGGGACCCGAAGCGGGCGGCGGCGGCGGATTCTTTGTTCGTCGGCGTCCTCCCCCCTCTAGAGCCCCGAAGCGTCGACGAGGCGTCTATCGGCCGCATCGACGACTGGCTCGTCGCGCTCTCCCGCTGCCGCGTCCAGTCCATCCACATGCTTGGCGAAGCAGCCGACTACTTCAACCTCCACTCCTCCATCTTGCGGTTCCGAGAAATGGGCCATTAGCTGCGAGGCTGCAACCGTTGGCGCCTTGGACGCGCCAACGCACGCAGGAGCTAGACCTGAACTTTGTTCTCTTCCCAGACAATGGGTACAAACAATTGGAGGCTATCATTCGTCGATCACCCCTGCTTCATACCCTGGATCTGTTTGATGTATGCATCCAAGATGACTGCCCTGAGTCTGTGATTGAGGCGGAGAATCTTCGTATCTGGAGTCCAGAGCATGACTGGGCTGGCGATTTGGAGACCTGCCGCGGCGGCTGTTGTTCTGTCCGTGGCATGAACATGATTTTGGAGATTTCCTTGCTCATTTTGCTCACGTTCAAAAGCTCAGTATCTTCTTGCCGGTATATTATTTTTCACTTCGTTTCTCCCTTATAAATCAAGACTGAAACGCTAGCGCTTGGCTCAGTAAACATTGTCTCCTATACTAATGAAATAGCATGAAAAGTTACACTAATAATTAATCCAATCGCCCTGTGGCAAAATAACTCAGAAATGGACCCTATATGACTTTTTATCCAGTTTCAATGTTCTTATATATTTTTTTTTTGGTCACAGGCTGATGATATTAAGATGCCGTATACACTTCCATTTACCTTTTATTACTTGAAGAACTTGATGTTATCTTTTAACTTTGCTCAAATGCTTCCCATTTTGTTCATGTTTACCTTGCTAAGGAGTTGTCACAACCTTCAAAACCTAGAAATAGAGGTAATGCTGGATGTTCCTTTGGGATATCTCTGTTTACACTATTCGAAGGTCATCGTGTTGTTTACAACTGATTTCTCTTTTATTGGTGAAGTCGCTAGATATCTTTGGCGGGACTTTTGAGGCAGGTTGGGAGTTCTTAAATGATGGCATGTTCTTAAATTGTGCAGATAAGTCACATCATTTGGGCCTTGTTCAGTTGGAATAAAAGTTACAAGTCTTCAAATTATGCAGATGAAGTCTAATTATCATTTTGTAAATGGCTAAATCCAAATGAAAATTTTGTCATTTATGTTCGAATGCAAGTTTTTCTCTCTTGGCAAATGAAATTTCATTTATGAAGCTTATTCTCTCTAAAGCAAGGCTTCTTCGACGTTGATACACACCCAGAAGATTTTGATGATCCAGTAATTGACGTACTAAAATGCAAAAGAGCTTCAGCTCAAGCTCGTGTCGTGTTTGAAGGTAAAGAAATTTGATTATGGGTCTAAATGTTGTATATTTATGATTTGAACAATGGATCTCTGCTCCTCTTTTTTTCCCAGTCAAAGTTAGTGGATATTACTCATGATGTACTTTTGCGAGTTTGTCTATTGTACAAGTGAGAGTGGATTATATTTCATCAAAAAGTTTGACCTGCTGAGGAAAGACGATTGACATAAGACCTATGTTGAATACTTTGCTGAAGTTTTCTATATCCCAATAAGACTTTAGAGCTTGACCCTAATATTCTCGGTGAAGAGGCAGCCATGGTCTCCAAGACTCCAAGCTCCTGGGCAACTGCCCATCCACCGACTAAGACGACTCCTACGCCTAGTTTATCCATGACCATGGTCCATCCACCATACATTCTTCTTCATTTGTTCATTCATTCAAATGCAGTCATAATCTGCATGCATGTATGAATTATTTATGAGCCCTATCTTCCCCTCACCTGCCCCTCTTCTTAGTGTCACAATGCAAGGAGAAGATAGCAGGAAAAAAAAAAAAGGAGATAAAGGCAAATATTTATTTCATGTCATATATACTCCTTATTCTTAACTGGCCATATTAACAATGCCCAATTGAGCCTTCAATTGGCCGGGTGATATTATTCGTTTTGATCAAAAGGATAATGAACCGACAAACCACCAGTGGAATGAATATATGAATCTCAAAGCGAATCAAAGGCAGTCGGTACCTCACTACCACTCTTACACATGACAGAAATTGTGTTTCATCAAAACAAAAGGGTGGCCAAATACAAATTTTGCAGTACTGGAATGTATACATTCTATATATATCATCTGAGCAGCAAACCAGATTGGTAACAACATAGGAGAATACACATCTCCTTGTTACCAAAACAAAAAGGCAGATTAAATGTCGATTTCTTTGAGATCCTTATAGAGTTGCAAAATATAAGAGGCATCAGGTATGGTAGTTTTATTTTAGGAAAAATAGAAAGAAAAAAAAAAAAAGGCCAGGTATCATTCTCAGACTTCCACAGTTTTAAAACAGGAATCACTAGGGTTTCCCTCATGGGAGATGAACAGGACAATATTCCCTATGGTCCAAGAGGAAATAATGACATTGATTCACTTGGAACAGAATTCTACAGCCAATGAGCTGAATAAAATAATGCAAGCATATATTTGTCTTGTGCAATGTATTCTTGTTTCTTAATTGGGTATATTAAGAACACCCAATTAAGCAATTCATCCATCAACTGGGTATATATTCATTTCGATCAACAGAAGAATGTAGATGACAGAAGTTGCATGGGTACTTGTCTGACAATAGCTAAATCACTAGTAAGTTTGCAAAGCACAAGAATGAAAGGCAGTTGAGCAAATGGATCTTACACAGGACAATGGCAGTATTCAGACATAAGATTCGAGAACTAGAATACATTCTACTAATCAGATCAGCAAGCGAAAGTGGTGAAAACATATATATGTTTTAGTTGCGAAAAATAAATGGCAGATTTTTTTTTTTTTTTTTTGATAGAAAATAAAAGGCAGATTAAGTGCTTACTTCTTAGAGACCCTTGATTGCAAAGAATAAGAGGCATAACATTTTCTTCAATTTAAGAAAAAAGGCCACCTTGCCTGGCCAGCAAGCCCAGCACCATTCTCAGAATTTCATATATAGTTCTCAAAGCAGGCATAACTAGTAGGGTATCCCATGGGAGATAAACAGAACAGTATATTTTCTAAAGCCCATGAGGACATAATAACATTGGTTCAGTTGAACAATTCATCCATAAATTAGCCAGAAATATATTTATTTTGATAAAAAAAGTAAATAATGACCCAACAAAATAACAGAGGACTGTAGATGACACCAGTTGCACGGGCAACCGACAATAGCTGAATCATGAGCGAGTGAATCTGCCAAGCATGAATGCATGATAATGAAAGGCAGTTGAGCAAATGCTTACCTGCTTTACACATGACAATGGCAGTATACAGACATAAACTCTGTGTTTCAAAAGAAAATCAAGGGTAGAAGCAAAGATTCTATCTAGTAATAGAATACATAATACTCTTTGGATCAGCAAGCTAACTGGCAACGTATATGTGTTCTAGCTGTGAAAAGGAAAAGGCAGGTTACATGGTGATTTCTTAGAGATCCTTATTTGCAAAAAGTGGGAAACCTATTTTTTATTTTAAGAAAGACAACCTTGCCTGGCTAGCACCATTCTCAGGCTTTCAGAGTTTTAAAACCACTCATTACTAGCGTGCAAAGCACAAGAATAAAAAGCAGTGTGCAAATAGGGTTCAGAAATAAATTCCAAGTTTCAAAAGAAAAGGTGTGGCCGAATCAAAAATTGAAGTACTAGAATATGTTCAATCATTGGATCAGCAAGCCAGAGTGGCAACAATACATATGTTTTATTTGCAGAAAAGAAAATGCAGATTAAGCGTCATTTCTTTAGAGATCTTCAGTTACAAAAAAAAAAAAAAGACACAGTTTCTTTTTTTTTTTTTTGTTGGGGGGGGGCACCTTGGAGCCCAGAGTTCTCAAACTTCAGCAAGTCATCACTGGCATTTCTCTCATGGGATAACCAGGACAATATTTCCTATAGCCCAAGAGAAGATGATGAAACTGATCCACTTGGAATGAAATGCAAGATGCAAACTAGCAATGCTGCCACTAATAAAGCATTGCACAAATCAAGGAAAAGAGGTAAACAGAGGCATGCACACAAGACTCTGACAATAGCCCAATAATGATATCATAGAACACAGCAGAAATATGCAGCGAAGATCCGATATATCTTTCAGACAAAAACCTTTGCACAAACAATTTGATATACCAATTGTAACAAACACATGTAATAATATCCCTAAGCTCAAGGCTGTGCTGCCTCAGGTAGCCCAATGCAGTGGCATTAGAAATCTACAGTGGGTTCCATGAAAATCCCTGGTTATTCGAATCGCCTCGAAAGATCAAAAGAAAACGCAGAGTCCACGTATCAGCTCGCCCCAACTCACAAAGCTTCATGGACTACTTACTAATCGGCTTTTGTGGTGGCATTCTTGATGGCCATGCGAGCACACGCCTCAAATCTCTTGACTGCTTCAGCACACTTGAGCGGGTCCTTTGCATTGGTCTTGTAACACTCGAGGCAGCCTGCCCTCTCCTGGGTGCAGGGCATGGGGTTCTGGTACGGCAGCTTGAACTCCTTATCGTGCAGCTCCTTTGCTCTCTTGCTGAGCTCTTGGCGTGCCCCAGCTTCCTGCTTCTCCAGCTTCTCAAGAACCGCCTCGCTCTCTTTGAGGACAGAGCGGATGGCTTCCACCTCCGGCATCGTGGTCGGGGGTGGTGGGGGAGCAGGGGTCACGGGCAGAAACATAGGTGGAGGCTGCAGAGGCCACCCAGGAGCAGGAGCATGGCTGGTCGTCTTGGGCTCGCTCGGGAATTCCAGGGGCTCTTCATGTGGCTGGACGGTGGGCTTCTTCTTAGGCTTGGGTTTCCTGGCCTTGCGTTTGACCTTCTCATCATCGCGAGCAAGCTGGTCGATGAGCTTGGTGCTGATCTGGATTGTGTAGTCACCCATTGCAGCAGAGATGTGTCCTGCACCAATAGCAAGCATATCAATGTCCACCTTCACCTTGCAAGAATGCTGATAATTGCAAGCAGGATGCGGATTGTTTAAAGGTATGCGTGGTTTCACTGGATTGGATTTGTACTCGGTTAGAAGCACATCAAATGCACGATATTTTTTTTTTTTTTTTGCAAAAATCGAATCCAAGTTAGCAGTAGTCATAACACTACATGTGAATTACATAAATGCACTTGCAAATTAGATTTAGATCGGACCGGATCCGAATACGAATAGCTTAGCCTAGGGTTTGGGCAGGGGCGGATCCAGTGAAGGCACATAGGTGTACACATGTACACCCAATAATTTCTGGAAAAACTTCGAAATTAGGAGGCTTGTCAAATCAAATGGCTAAATAGCTTTAGGTTAGGGTTCCAGTGCTCAGCCTCGCACAGCATAAGGGAAGGGAAGAGATGGGGTGGGAGTACCTGAGGAAAGGGAAGAGATGGGGTGGGAGTACCTGAGGAAAGGGAAGAGATGGGGTGGGAGTACCTGGTGGGTGCTCGTCGCCGGCGAAAAGATCAACCAAAGCCTCAGCGTCTGGCTTAGGGCGGCGGCGGCGGCCGACCAGTCATCCGAGAACGAGAGGAGAGCGAACGAGACAGACAGAACGAGAGGCAGGTTGCAAGTTGCATCGACAACAAGGGCTTCTTTGGCGGCCGTTTTTTTTTTTTTTAATTTTATTTTGATGAGGCGGTGTTTGATGATATGCTACTCTATGGACCTCCTTGACATCTAAATTTTGTCACAGCAAAAATTTGAAAAGCCTCCTGCAGCGCGCGAGGAGAAGGAAAGGAAGGGTTCCGGCGTGAGACCGGAGGCGGTGTCGGTTGTAATTGTGATGTTGCGGCGGCATACGATGTAGGTTTGGCGAGATGCCCAGCGGACTTTTGGATATGCCGGTCTATGTATCCAATCCAATCCGATGAGTTTGGATCCTATGGCAGCGGATATCCGCATCCAGATATCATCTATCCTATTCAATTCAAAATAGGTGAAGTCCGTTTGCATCATGGATGATCCAAATCCGCTTCCAGGGTTGCTCTAATTATTGGCCAGAGAAAAATAATGTGGCTTTTTGCAATTTTGTTCGCGTTGTTCTTCCCAAGCATGAGTAAGCTCCACGGTGCTAGGTCCGTCAAACTTGGCATGTCATTCTGCCGATGCAAGGTTGGTCGTTGGAGACCCTAATGGCTAACAGTGATTAAAACGCATTTTAAGAGCATACAAGCACCAGGACAAGGTAAGAGAATAAAGTTTACGATGCCATGCACTTTACTCTGAAAACCATCACAAAACACAAAAATTGACAAATTCGCTCTTTCAAATTTATAACCGTCTCAACGAACTTGAGTTCCTCTATCATCTCACCGAACTCCAACTAAACACATTAATTTGCTCTTTCAAATTTCATGATCATCTCATTGAACTTTGAGTTCCTCTATTATCTCATCGAACTCCAACTAAACACATTAATTCACTCTTTCAAATCTCCTAATCATCTCATCGAACTTGAGTTCCTCTATCATCTCACCGAACTTCAACCAAACACAATAATGTCCATAGCATGACATCTTATCTTTCCAGCAATATTCAAGACCTTTTTCCTTTGCTTCCCATATGGATCACCTTGATTCTGTTATGAAGTATTACTACTAGAATCATGATGGAATTCCCATCCAGCAGAAAGATAAGGGCTTGTTTGGATAATGAAAAATGAGGAGTGGGATAGGGATAGGGAAATAGATAAACGGCTGGGATTAAATGAGATATAAAAAATGGATAGTTAAGATCTTTTAGAGGGTGGGATATGTGGTTTTCTATCCCTATACCTATCCTAACCCAAACAAGCCCTAAAAGGATGCTAGCTACTTCTTTTTGGTTTATGCCATTATATTTTCTTTTTCTTTCCTTTCCATGTCGATGTAATTCATTTTCATTAGGTGGCTGCAGATATCATGGAGTATATGAAGGCGGCCCTCAGAATTAATTCTAGTCAAAGCCTATCCCATTAATGTTCACTGCTTTCTCTGTTTCATATTGGGAGATGTTATTGAGTTTCCTATTAAAGTTTTTTTTTTTCTTAGAGGATTTGAAGAATCATGGCAGTAACAGGAAACAAAACATTGAAGCATGAAAAGTATGGGAAGACAACAGAGTTTTTGTGTACTCATTATATCGTTTCTTCCAGTTTGTAGCTAAAACATTTCAATGTAGGAATCCAATGGCAGTTTGACTTTTGCCTAGTCAGCGCTATGCATATGTTTCCACAAACCTTGGAAGTGTTTCTTTTGTATGGAACCTTTTAAGAGTTTCTTCTTGGCAAAACCTTTCTAAGAGTTTGTGATAGAAGATTATTGCTCTACATAAATGCTACGGTATCTGAATATTTTGTTTGACCTGCTTTATGTCTGCTTTGATGTAATTTCACAAACTGTTTTCCTTTGTGCAGGTTTGGTGCAGCAGTAGTAGATGAGGTAGATCTTCTATGTATTGCTGAATGCAAGATTGGTTAACTTGAGGAGACAGGACCCTGCTTTCTCTGCTGAAGTGCTTTTCTCTTTCATCATATTATCATACGAAGCATGCTGAACCTGGCTCATCCAAGGAACCGTCATATTTCTGTCTGGTTCAGAAGAAACTGATGTGCTATTGGTTGTTCACTGGCTCAGTAGGATGGAGTCGTTTGGTTAATGAAGCATACCTCCAAACTAGCCTGAGTAGGATAAATACGGTTATCCTTTCGCTAGGCAATAGCCAGTGCATGGAGTGTTGTTTCTCTCTAAATTTCTTCACTGTATAGTGAAAGCTGCTCCCCTTTATTTCATACTCCTGTTGATTTGGTCTGGTTCCAGTTAATGTGCTGAATCAATTTCCAACATTGGGTCTTTGATGTTGCCAAATATTGTTTTTAGCCTGATTCTGAAAGACTGGAATGGTCTTTGATGTTGCTGCATCAATATTTCATGCCCTGGGCATAACGATGGTTCGTGACAGGTGTTTGTAGTCCTTTTTTTTGATTTCTGAAAGACTGAAATTTCCAGCATCAGTTTCCCTAATTTTTCCCTGCTTGCCGCATCAGCATTGTAGCTGTTGGTGTTGCTTGTACTCTGAAACAGCGTGACGCGGCACCATCACCGTGTTCACGCCCAACGCTGGCGCCGTTCCATGCCCATGCCGGTTCAGCAGGTGATTCTTGCGTTCCCAGTTTTTGTTCTGCCCAGCCTCATCCAAACATTCGATTCATTCAGTTCAACAATTCTGTATTTGTTTGCTAAAAATCTATCAAATTTCTATTCAAGATAACCTCAGGTCGCATTCAGTTTTTTTTTTTCTGCGCCTCATCCAAACATTCGATCTTGCATTTTCTGTATTTGTTCGATCTATAGGATTCAAGATACTAGGGCATTCAGTTCCTATGTTTTCCTGTTTCTAAGTCTCAATCCTTTGTGCCAAAGAGACTCTGAGTTCAAATGAGAAACAACCCCCTCGGGTTCTTCTTCGTTCAAACTTCAAACACATCACCTCCTTTCTATTCACCTGTACAAACATTGCAAGCTCCCAATCCATGGAATTCCAATCCATCTGCTCGACGGATCGTCGCCTAAACTAGCGTAATCTGGGGTGAGGACCTGTCACGATGAGTCAGCAAGGCGACTACGGCACCACGACGACCTCCTTGTGATCGTTCGCCGGGTACATGGTGGACCCTTCGCTCCGCTCGTCGCCGAGCGCGGCGGCGTCCTCCTCCTGCTGCCGCACCAAGTAGCTCCACCGGTCCTGGACGAGGTACGCGAACACCATGGCCGCCACCTCGACGGTGAGGAGCAGTGTCCACGGCCGCGCGCTCCGGCCGGTCCGTTCCTCGTACGTGTGCAGGCCGATGTAGACGTTGGCGACGCCGACGACGCAGACGCCGACGCCGAGGAACCAGTGCGCCAGGTACCACGCGCTCCGCGTCCTCACCCCCCTGTCCGGCCGGAGGAAGCCGACGAGCGGCTGGAGCCAGATGAAGCCGTACAGCGCCAGCCCGATCCTCTGGTGCGTGTTGTTGAAGGCGTTCTCGAAGTTGCTTATCGACAGCACCGCGCCGGCGGTGGCGAGGACGACGGCGACGATCTGCGAGGGATGTCCGGATGCATGCTTTGCGTGTCAATATTTTCATGTCTGATGGCGATTGCAACCTTGCAGGGGATGGATGGAGTTCATGTCACGGTCTCACTACAGACCTGGGAAGCGACGTGGGAGTAGAAGAGGAGCCTGACTTTTCTGGCGCTCTTGACATTGCTGGAGGCTCTGATGAGCAGCACACCGATCGGCATCAGGAAGCCAACTGAAGACCAGAGCAGGAAGGCATGGAGCTTGAGCTGCCGCGAGAGCTTGGGTGTGAGCTGCATGCAAGATCAATCAAGGTGTCGCGGTCAGTAATACAACACAGCTTCTACTGTCTGTCAGATATTCACATTCTGGTAAGGTTGAACAGAGTCAGGAAAACTTTGGTAGCAGTTTCAGGTTTCAGGAGTAGAAGAGGGCATGGAAATTACCTCCAAAGGCTCAGCCATCTTGTAGCTCTGCTCTGGATTTGAGCCGCCATGGGTTGGTGTGGGAAGCATGAGAATCACACAGCCTGCAGATGCAAGGAGCAGTCTTTTTCTCCTGAACAGTAGCATTGCTGATTGTCAATGCAGTTTGTCCTCGCCTCGGCAGAAACGGACGCCAAAAGGTGGCAAGCCACAACGAAAACTGAGCTCCTGAACAGCCAAAAGGGAAAAAAAAAAAAATGGCAGAGGAAGAACAGGCAGAGCTCTCAGCGTTTCACAATCCCTCTCTCTCACACACACTATCACCTCAAGTCATTCCTTTCTTCCAAGCCCTTCTCGGCCTTTTATGTACCGGCATTACAAGACCTCAAGCCGGCATTACAAGACCTCAAGGAGAGCTGAAGAAACCTATCTGCACTAAAGAATGAACAAAAAGAACAGCACGGAATCGAGGCTTTCTCTCAATTCTCGGCGCAATGCGGCGGCGCCGAGGTCTTGGTCTTCCAAGATGACTTGCAGACGAATGAAAGAATCCTCCAAGGAACAAAGAACAGAATGCGACCGACTAGTCTTGGGGGAATAACTTGGGAGAGGTGTCCAGTGAATGATTTGGATATGAGCAGCTGCTGCTGCTTTTGCCTCCTAGCGATAATATAGTGCGGTGGACTTTTGTGCTGTTGGGGGGGATGGAATCGGAGATAGATGGATGGGCGCTTCTTTAGCTCCTTTGAGCTTTGGGGGGTACGGTTTGACAGCTCTGCGGTATGATGATGGTGTGAAAGGACGGCTTTGTGTTGTGGTGGTGCAGCAGGAAGCACCAAGGTATTGTTGGCTGCTCCTGTATGTATGTATCAGCATCTTGGAAAATTTGCAAAAGCACTGGCCTGAAAGTAGGGTATCTATTGTTGAAGTTTGTAGGCAAGGTTTCACAGAAAAGCAAAAGGCATTGTAGGCAAGTTGTCTAGCGAGGTCCTGTGGGCTGTGGCTAGGCTAACTAACCTTCTAGACCAGACCAGCGCACAGGCAGTCAGCTTTGTATCATCGTCCTGCCTTTTTTTTTTTTTCTTCAGATATGGCCATGACAGTACTGCTTAACCACACTGATAAGACTATAAACGACAGATACTTATAGCTCTTAGTTAATGAAATGAGGCCTGAATTTCTGACAAAAACATCATACATACATTCACAGGCCTGCTCATTTCTGTTTTAGCTTTATTGTGCAGAACTAGCAAGAATATTTATAGGATTTCGCCATAATATACTGATTTCATCATGCTGAAGATACTTCAGGACTTGGTCACTATCTACGAGTAGTTTATGTTGTGATGACAGAATTCTGTCACAACCTAATCTGCCCATACCTGCAAACATTTTTATTTCCTGTAATAACAACCCGGGATCTGGATCTACGCTGTGGATCGGTTGGGATTGCTTGCTTGAACAGCGGGCTGGTAGTGCAAAGATTACAGACACCATCACCTCTATCCTTGACGGGAGCTAGTGAGATCTCGGTCCAGCAGGCAGCAGCGAGTGTGTGCTGTGTGCCTGTGTCCTCCCAGCCGGTCTCCCACCAACTCCATGCCTGCATGTTGGATGCCAAATTGCCAACCCAGCCTCTGTGCTGTACATGCATGGCGATGTGCAAGACGCCTCCCTCCTACATGTCAGCTCACAGGTAGCCATCATCCTTCAAATTTTCCTCCATCTTTTGTTTTTCCTTTGGTTAGTGAAGTAGCCATCGCTTTATGTGCACTCTATATCTCATGTGATTCTCACTGCAAAAGCAGAGGAGGTGCTGACCAAGCAGGTGAAGGGGATTTGCATTGCATGCATGGCTGACGGACGCAAAGCCACATCTTGTAGTAGTTGTTGCTAATGGGAGGATCTGTTAACGAGTCCCTGTCAGTCACAGACAGGGATGGTCAAGAGAGGATTCTCGCTGTACCGGCGGCGGAAAGCGACGAGCTTTGGCACCATGATCATGATCATCAGTGCCCAATAATGGTCTCCTCCTAGCTCTTTGTTCGGTTGCCACTGGATCGGATTCAATCAATTTTGCAGAGTTTCGAGGTTTCTTCTTGTGGAACTATGCTGTCTTGCCCTAGGTGCCTGACATGCCGGATACGGTATCTAGGGTGCGTGTTTTATTTATGTATGTAGAGGCAACTATTGGAGTATTGGGTGGCGAGATAACTGAAGCACTATGGTCTGTGGCTGTATCTGTGCAGTCTTATTGTAATGGCCAACCGACAGAGCAGCTCATCCAAATCCTCCTTTTTAGCCGTTTCTCTGGGGCGCAATGGTCTCGCATTTCTCTCCATCTCATCGTTGCCATTGCCATCCATTTGGGACTGGAAAGTAGGCCGCCAAGAACCCAACGAACACAAGTGTACCCAGAGAGGCCATGCTGCACTGAACATACGGACATACGGTCACATGCAGTGCAGGAGCAACCGAGCAAGACCAACCGCGGTTCAGAGTCTGAGAACACTGAAGAAGAGAAAAAAAAAATGGGATTCAGAAATGGCATGGATTTGTGTCGAATTGTTTCTTTCTGCGACTGCACTCATTGTGCGATGGGCCAGCGCGCACTCGAGTCCACCAGAACCTATCGAGTGGAAGGAAAAGCAAGCAAGCGCGAGGTGGGGCAACCCCTGCTCTGGAATCTCCATACGTGTGCCACCACTACTATTTGCTTCACTGCATCATCCCATCAGGGATCATCACTCATCAGGCCATCACTCTCCAGTCACCATTTCAGGATTCCAAAGCCACCCAAATGATCGTTTTCATTTTTTCACTGCAGTGAAAAACCAGACCACGCGCTGTCTGCTGCTTTTGGGTGCAGGATGTCAAAGAGTCTCTGAGCGTACAGGTACAGGCTACAGAGGCCTCTCGTCTCTCGCCTACTTGTACCGTCTCTGTGTGATCACCAACTTTATGCTGCAAAATGGAGTTACCTGCCTGACCTGATTTTGTCATCGTAATCATGCCTCTAATCTTGCTTTCCAACGACCACCATTCCGTTGGCCGATATCAAATCACCAAAAAGGAGCCGGAATAATTCGGAGGCAGCAGCCAACGCAAGCAGCCTGAAACCAAACCAAACCATGGACGCCCTGAGCAGCAGCCGATGCGGCTTGCTTTGCTTTCGTGTGGTTAGGTGAAGAGCCCTAGGAATGGGAAAGTCTGATGCCCTGCTGGACGGCTGGACCTGCCCTGACGTCGCTACACATCCGCCGCTGATGTCGCCTTGATGGGATGCCAACGTTTTCCACGTCCAAATGTGCATCATTTCGGCAGCAGCCGCTCAACTGTGCTCTTCTCTCCTGACTAAACTTGACAATAGTTTGGGTTCAGCCCGGTTTTTTTGTTTGGTTTTATCTTTGGGCTGTATTGGTTTAGGGTGAAACAGGTTGTTGGGCTGGCTTGGTTTGGGCCCTATTAAAGTGAGCTGATTTGGTTTGACTGTCAATAATAGAGTTAATAATTAGTTTTTATTCTATCTATTTATTTTTTGCTTTTACTTATGGCTAAATATAAACAATAATATAAGGTGCCAGTGAATTGGTGGGTTGAAAATGTATTTTAATGGGTTGAACTTACAAGTGGTTTGGTTTGGTATGGATGATTGAAGTCACGGTCTAGTTTGGTTTGGATTTAACTTTCAAATATACATGCTTTGGATTGGTGCGGGTTTGGTTTGGATCTCGGCCCACTGTTAGCTTTACTCCTGACCTGCCTACCTTAGGGGCCTCCTTGGCAAGGCTTCTGAGCAACTTTGGCTTCTCTATAGCTGAACATGTAAAACGGCTTCTGCAAAGCACTAGAGAGTCAGAGCCGTTTGATTTTGAGCAGGTTTAGAATAGACCTTTATTATTCTTTATAAGAAGTACTGACGCTATCGGACGAAGAAACAAATCAAACATGTCTCCCTAAGTCAGTATAGATACAACTCCTAGTAAGATTATGAGCATCCACATTTGATCGTCTCCTCTCATGGATAAACTCAACACATCTAAAATCATTTGATCTGCTCTAATTTCCTAGACAATGTGTCCATAAGAGTCCATACTCAGAAGCGGACCACATATCCAATTTTAATGCTGGTTAATACGTTATAAGCTCCAAGAAGTAATCCAACCAGTTTCCTGTCTCTCTCTGAGGCGCTCGGGGGGCCAACCTCCGCCGCCGCCTAGGGGCCTTCGGGCAGCCCCTCCAGCCGCCGCCGCGCCGCCTCCTCCGCGCGGCGGCGGCCCGCACCCGCACCTTCCTCCCCCCCCCCGCCCTCTCCTCCCTCCCTCGCCTCCCCCCATCCCTCCTCCCCCACCTCTCCACCTCTTCTCCCTCCACCTACCCACCTCCTCCCATCCAACGCCGGCGCGGGTGGTGGATCCGGCCTCCCCGGCCGGATCCAGCCTCACCGCGGCCGGGGCGGGTGGATCGTGGCCGGGCCGGGCGGCGGTGCTCTTTTTAGGGTTTCGTGCACGGCCCGCGGGTCGACGCCGGCGCGTCCATGGTGGCGGATCCGGGCTCGCCAAGGCCGGATCCGGCCTGATGCTTTCGGACCGGCGGCGTGGCGCCTTAGCGCGGCGCGCGGCCGGGCGCTGGGCTTGGTAGGCTTCCGGGCCCAGGCATGCGGGCGCGGGCCTGCGGCCGCCGGGCGGCGAACGCGCCGCGGCCAACACGCGTGGTGGCGTCCGGGCGCCCGTCCGGCCGGTGCTTGCGCCCGGTACCGCTGTGGGCTTGGGTGAGCGACTATTGGCCGCGCCGTAGTGGCGGCTTTGGCACGTCTTCCGGGCTCTTTGCCGTGGTGGCCGGGGTCCTAGCTTCGTGGCCGGGGCACCGCGGATGGCCTGCTCAGATCTACTGTCGGGGCGTAAGCCCCCGCCTGTTCCGCCAGGCCGGCGACGGTGGCGCAGATTGCATCTCTAGCCTTCTTGGAGGCGTCGCCGAGTTACTTTTGATCGAGGGGATGCGGTCGAAAGACCTTCATTGCTCTCCCTAGCGCCGTCGGCGTCCGTGGACGTCGAAGTCCTTCCTAAAGGCAGCGCTGAAGCAATCCGCAGTCCATCCCCCATGGCCATCGCCTTGGATGCCGGTGCTATGCCTTCCTGTACTTCATCTCCTCTTCACTTTGGTGTGTTCAGCTCGGGTGTTGGTGTCGCCGTAGCAGTTCGCAGTGACTACTTGATCACTGGTGGTTCGACGTCTTCTTCACGGTGGCTACCTGGTCACCGGCGGTTACCTCGCGGCTACCTGGTCGCTGGAGGTCTACCTCGCGACTACCTGGTCGATGGAGGTGCGAGTTCGGCGTCTACTTCGTAGTGGCTACCTAGACACTGGCAGTTTTACCTCGCGACTACCTGGTCACTTGAGGTCCTGGTGGATGCTTTGCCACCGCGGCTGGACCCCCTCGACTGGCAACCTTAGCGCGGATATTTCTTTGGTTGTAGGCATAGTTTTAGTTGGTTGGTTGGTTGGTGTCGGAGGTGGTGCCCCCCCCCCCCCCCCCCCTTCTCGTTTTCTTGCTGTCTGTTCTTGTTGGGATCTCGTCGGTAATCTTGGGATTACTTGCGAATCCTTTGTATCAACTATGTGTAGGTTTATTGACCATTTCCCTTCTGCTTAATGAAAAACGGGATATATGCCCCGGTCTCGAATAAGAGTCCATACTACCTTCGCCTTCACGTATGATTGCAACAACTCCAATATTGTCACATGCCACTCTGCAAGCTGTTCGGCTGCTGCTGGCAGCCAGCAGTCCAACAGAACCGGCTGGGGCTGGGCTGCCGAATGGCTGGACTACGAAGGCAACCACATCCAGCCCAGTAATACGTACCGAATGAAGTCATAAAGTAGCAAATCGCTAAGAGTTAGGCCTTCTTTACATGATATCGCCTCCACTGTCTCTGGCTCCAAGCTTCTTTCCATCACTACCGCCGAGGCCCCCAAGAAGTGTCAAGCAAAGTCAAGTGCAACAGCTGCAGCAACAACAGTTCCTAAGTTCCTAGCTAAGGCTGCATCAACATTAATCTTTCATTAGCCCCGCTGGAGGAGGAATCCAGCGAGTGCTGGTTTCTGAACAGAGGGTCCATCTTCACTTTTGGTTGCACCAATTGGAGATCAGACACAACTAGTGACATTGAGCAGGTGAAGCCACTGGAACGTCCGAACGGCTTTCGTAGGCTTTGTGCATTGTAGCCACATTTCTGCCCCACATTTCTGCTTCTCTAGCCAAAGGCCCAAAGCCTCTGTTCTTCTGAATGATAATTGATAGCAAGGGTTCCAAACCCACGGCATACAACAGGAGGTTGGCGGTCCTGAGAGGCAACAAGTTTGCTGAAACAGGTTCAAATCGAAAATCATGCAGGCAGACAGCAGACCGCAGCACAAAGTAAGAAACTCCCAACTATCAGACAATCAGGCAATTTAGGCAGCGTAAGAGTAAGAGTATCGAGAACCAACAATGCCACCAAGCACGACAGAGCAAGTAAATAGCAGTCTGCTGATAACTAATCGGTCGAAAGTCAAGGGTTTGCATAGCATCATTCAAATCCGTAACTGGAAACATCAAAGTGCTCAATCCACGGGCACCAAAACTTGCACAGGCAAAAATCTTTTATCTCTCTGGGCGCTAAGACACATAACACAGGTACGATAGTCCGTTCATCGATGCCTATCACATGAACAGGTTGGGCCTGGACGCCTTGAAGGTGGTCTTGAGCTTCCTGGTGGGTGGCCTCACCTTGCGGTACACGAGCGGGAACTTGATCTTAGAGTTGTGGAACTGCTTGGTGTTGTCCCTCTTGCACAGCTTGAAGTGGACCGTCGCCGTCTTGATGATCTGGATGCAGGGGGACCTCACGCGGTGGCGGGACGCCATCTCATTGTACATCTGCTCCACGGCACCATTCAGGGTGGTGTCACGGTACTCCTTGTACATGTTGTGGTAACCTGTCCTGCTCTGGTAACGCAGCCAGATGCCATAGTTCTTGATGGTGGTTGGGTTGCGCTCAAAGATCTGAGAAACACCAAACATGTTAAGAAGCAGATATGGACAAATAAAACATAGAACACAGCTGACTTTGTGGATGCAAGCCCAAGCTCATCCTCATCCAGCTCTGGCTCTACCTATCGCTAGTAAAACAATAACGATGAAACCACTCAAAAATCACTAGATGGCTAAGCACAATACAGACATTACTGAATTAGCTTATTGAAAATTTGCCACCTCAATAAGATGCCAGAACACTGTCACAAAATCTGGTCATCAGGGCTCTTATGCATCACGACGTACTGTAGGTAACATATGTTTATGAACACAGGGCACTGCCATAGCTGCAACAGGATTTTTTGACATGAATTGAAAGTTAAGAGCTCTACCAAGTTTTAAGCACCCTAATGATGAAAAGTGGAACATGTAATTCCTATATTTTCATTTTCAGAATACTTATCGATTTTGAGCTTAATTTTGATCAAGGAATGGTAAAAGTAAAAGTAACAAGCAAATGCAAACTGAGGAAGTGTGTGATATCACCATTTCTGCAGAAATAGATACACTAGTGCATGTCAAATGTACTCCCTCAATTTGAATTAACCATCATCAATTATTAAAGAATGGACCCTTAATTCTTCGATATTTGGAGTTAGTTCAATAATGGAGGCTGTAGTATACGACAGTAACAACACCACAGTTTCATGTACAACAGCACCCACACCAACTCATTCCTCAATAATCAGAGAGCAAAGCAAACCCTCACCCAATTGTCATATTCAGAGCCCGACAAGAGCCCAAAACAAAATCTAAGATCTGTCTTCATTGAAACAAGGGTCGTCTCTACAATTTAAGGGTTTTGAGCTCTCATTGAAGAATCGCCGAACACATAAATTTCTCCATAGAACTAATCAATGATTTAGTAGAAGAGACATTATAACTAATCTGGCCAGGAAGGGCACAAACTTCACGACATAACACCAGCAATGGCAACACATCAACGGCACCTATGACCTATCTATGGCATGCTGACAATACTAAATCATTCGATCTACACCAATTCATAAAGCGTAGCAACGTTCAAGGTAAGAGGCTAAAGGATTGGTTGTACCTCGTTGATGGCGAGCATCTGGCCATTGCTCTTCTTCACCTTCTTGAGCTTTCTCAGGAAGTACCTGCGCGCAAACAAGCGAGACGACATCGTCAGAAATCCGCGCCCAAAAAGCAATCAGAGAATCCTTGCATAGGCCAGAGAGTGTACGGCACTGACCAGAACTTGGACTTGGCGCGAACCTCGTTGGTGGCCCAGAGCTTCATGCGGTAGATCTTGGGGTGCTCATCGGTCGGGGTCGGCAGCGCGCGACCCACCACCTGGTACTGATGGAACTGCCACGACCGAAACAGATCACAGAAAAGCGATGGAGATCAGCCACCGGAGCAAACACGCTGTGAATCAATACAAGAGGAGGTGGAGAAGACGACGGCGATAGGCTTACGGCTTACCCTGTGGGCGACCATTTCGGCGAGCTCGCGAGGCCGGAGGGGCGGAGGAGGTCTCCTAAAACCTAACAGGGGAGATGGCGGCCGACTAGGGAGGACTTGGAGGCGGAGGAGTATTTATCTGCTGGGGCGAGAAACCCTAGCGGGCCGTCGTATCGTGGGCCTGAATACTTGATTTCTCTCTGGCATAAGACATATAAATTGGGCTGGCTACAGGCCGGATTTCTCTCTGGAAAACGGGCCCTCATCAGGCTTTTGTTGTGTTTTCTCTTTCCTTAATTTCTGTATTCCAATTACTCGACTTTGTGGGTATTCTGGACCATTGATGTATTGTTAATGTCTGCGACTGTCCTTCGTAAAAAAATGTCTGACACTGTCCAGTGGACTATTGCTGCGTCTGACAATTCAATTTATAAACATGGTATCTTATTATATGATGCAGTGCTGCTTACAAGAAGCAGATGGTACATTACTACATTTAAAATTTCATCACAAAGTAGAACATATATGGACATAAGAGCACATGAATGTTGCTCCACACTTTTAATACACACAGATATACAACGCAAGTATACATCCATTGCCTTCTCTGGAGGCAATTCACCACGCGTGTGTTCCTTTAGTTACCCCCAGGACGATGGCAATGGCAGCAACAATGGCCTGTCACATCAAATTCGACGTAAAATCAGCTTGAGATTCAAAAGAAGGAATTAGATAAAAATGATACAGCCAGCAAAAGGAGGAGAATTAAGCAGTCCTGTATAGTTAATGTAAGATTCAGTAGCTTACAGTTTAAAATCAGTAATAAATAAATATAGGTATGTTTAGTACATTTACTTTTTCGTCAGTTGCTACAGCAAAGACTACTAATCAAACAGTTTGATTCCACTGTTCCATGCAGCTCAATCTCAAATTCCAGAGGTAAAATAAGCAGCAGGGTTGCATTCTATTAAGAGAAAGGAACTTACAGCAATTGTGCAAGCAACATATCCTGGTTTCTCTCGTTGGTCATGTACCCGCACACATATCAGAACAAAAGCTCCAATATACCATGGAATGGCAGCAAGGAAAAACCCAGTAATGAATCTTGTTCGAGGAAGAGAAATGAACTTTGTTAGTAGTGCTGTATAACTTTAGAAAACACAGGGAAATAACACATGTACAGAAGCAGAGACACTCACAGACACCAGCCTAAGCCGAGGCCACAACATGGGAGACGCCTCATTCTCACAGGTCTTCCTTCAGCAACAGGACCATAGCCTAAGGGACCAAAAACCATATAATCGTTAGCACATATTTCTCTTTTTCATGTTCAGTACACTTTATTCATTATCGCCACAGTGTAGTTCGTGCAGATTAGCTATGTTCAGTTTCTTGTATGCTTTCAGAAACCAGAAGTCATTGGCCTGTCACTGTCACTTTTGGTCAATGGATTCAATTATATAACAACTGCATAATTGTATATCTTTGCTTCCATCGGAAAAATCTCCAATGTCACAAACATCATCTCAATCAATGTTACTCCCTCAATTTCAAATTATAAGTCGTTTTGGCTTTTCCAAGTACACAGCTTTTGCTATGCACCTAGGGATAAGCTATGTCTAGATACATAGAAAACCCAAAATGACTTATATTTGGAATGGAGGGAATATATTGCTAGTGGTCAAAACACAACAACGCTAGCAGCACAACTACTTTGAAGATTAAAATCAATTAATTCAGTTTTTTTAAAAAATATTTTGCTGTCTACCCAATAACAAGTGCTAAGGTTCTGAATCGATTCGCCAGATTGGCAATCATCAGCGAGCGCATCACAATCGCTTTTGGTCAGTGGATTCAATCATCCTAGAATAGATGAATTATATGTCTAATGTCTTTGCTAGTTTGCTTCTATCAAAAATATCTCCAATGTCACTACCAACATCTCAATTGATGTTATAATTAGTGGTCCCAGCAGCAGGTAGCTCAACGACGGCTGAATGGAGCATACAAGTTTGGAGATTAAATTAGTTACCCCATTTTCCTTATCAAAAATTGCCGTCTACCAAAGAACAGGTGCTAAGGTTCTGAATCTGTACATCCCATTTTTTTTTTTGTCGAATGCTTTGCGTATCATAAATTTAAACCGTCTACCAAAGGACAGGTGCCAAAGGAGGTCAACAACATAAGGTTCCTGAATCTGTGGATCAATCGTAAAAGATCATGGCAGTTATAAGCTGTGAGTTTGCCAGGTTGCCTCACTTGGAATCTAGATCGTGAACCAACATGAATCAATCAAATGATTCCACCACGAAAGCCTTGTAAATACTTCGAATCGCACTCACGCCCCCCAGCTGCACTTCTTTCCCCAACTACACAGCTAAGCTAAACAGCACGAGCAAACAGTCGCAGCGACCGAGAAGAAAGACCCTGACCATACCTGGCACGGCGTGGTACCCCTGTGCGTAGTACGTCTCCGCGGGCGCGTACGGCTGCTGCTGGTTGTGATAGCCTCCGCCGCCGCCGAACCCGGGAGGCGGGGCAGGCTGCGGGAACCCGACGGGAGGATGGCGAGGGCCCTGGAACGTGCCGTACCCGTACTCCTGCGGCGGCTGGCCCTGCAGGTGCGGCGGCTCCGACGGCGGGAGGCCGGAGGAGGAGTAGCCGCCGGCCTTTCCGCCGTCGGCCTCCGGCTCGTGACTTCCTCCCATGGCCGATGGGTCGACCGTTGACGAACGCGACGGGCTGTGCGCGTGTCGTCGGAGCAGGAGCAGGGGACGGACGCGGGTGGGATCTGGAAGGACACTGATGTGACGAGGCGACGCCGAGAGAAGTAGTTGGGATTGGAGTGGGCTGGGCTGGGCTGGGCTAGCCACGCTATTTGGGTCAGATGGTGGGCCCGGTAGTGCGTTGGGTCTGTTGGCCGAAACACAGACCCAGTAGCAACGAGTGATGGGCATGGCAGCAAGAGCCCATGTAGTACTGGTTTCGTGATCATGGGCCGAATCGAGCCCATATACCTCTGTCAAGTGTCAAGCACTCGTTCCCCTAAAAGAAGTGTCAAGCACTTAAGAGCAATTCCGAGATCTATCAAAAACTGTCATCCAAAAATTTGGCAAACCAAAAGTTGGATAAAAATATTGTTAAAGATTTGACAAGCCAAATGCGAGAAGTTGGCAAATTTTAGTAGTCAACCAAATATTAGTCAAAATCATGGCTTGCCAAATTTTTAACATGGCAAATTTTGGTAGTCAACCAATCAGGTCTCTGATCTTCTAGATGACTAAGTGCCAATGTTGTAATGAATGTGCCCTAATCCTTGTTTGGAGGTAGGTAGTACGAGATCTCGACGAATGTTGGAGACACGAACTTGGGGACCGAGTTGCCCTGTAGTGGATATCCTTGGCGTTCCAGTCTGTGGCGCTGCCTTCGACAGGCACGACTGACGACAGGGCAAGAGTCTGCCAACCTTACCTTATCACCCGACAACCCGAGGGTGGCCTGTTGGCCTCCGGCTATGAGGGTCATGGTTAGAGGGCTGCACATCAATGATGTCCACTGCTATGGTGCCCTACGAGACTGTGATCTTTGTGAATGGCACCCATAGCCATAGGGTTGGACGAACCTGGGGGTGAGGACATCCTTCCATGTCTCGCATAGAAGGTGAAGTGCATCTAGGAATTGGGCCTCCTATTTAAAGTCCACAGCCTAATATACCTAATATACCTAGATAATTATCTATATTCTAAAAACATTCTGTTTATTTTTGTGTTCTTTCCTCATCTTCTCTCCCGCACATTACTCCCTCGGCCTACAAAAAGTGTTGTTTTATGCTCTATTCATTTCGGCTTATCAACGGTTCTAACAAAGTTTTTTCCTAAAAAATCAATTATTTTTGGTTTACCAAATAGCTTAACGAGCCTTCAGGCATTGTCTTAATAAGAATGTCGTTTTAGATGCTGTACGCTGGCCAGTTTAGGCCTGCAGCGGGCTCATCGATACCCTGGGAGGAGGAGTGCAAGCCTAAAGCGAGCTCAACTTTGCTTTGGGAAGAAGAAAAGCTAAGGATATGTTGATTTGATCATTTTACCCTTGTCATGGTAGCTAGAGAGAGGGAATATAGCTTAAGCTCTCCATTTTTTATTGTTACTAGAAAATATGCCCGTCTTGCCGCAACGGGAAAAATAAATAGAATAAAGCATTACAATATAATGAGTAAATTGCCGATGATCAATACATGTGGTTAATACAACGCTAGGGTTTTTTTCTCCTTTGTTTCACAAATAACCCTCTAGACGGGCATCTCTAATCACCTGACACCTGCTGCTATGTCTCGTTGGCTTGTTGAGCATAATGCTGTGCTAATGTCTCTTTTTATTTATTACTCTGCTGTCGTACAAGTCCTCACACATAGCATGGTTGTTAGTTGCCTCATGGACATAGACATATATAATAATCTAGTTACCG
Source organism: Chrysopogon serrulatus (assembly GCA_015844335.1). Taxonomy (NCBI): domain Eukaryota; kingdom Viridiplantae; phylum Streptophyta; class Magnoliopsida; order Poales; family Poaceae; genus Chrysopogon; species Chrysopogon serrulatus. The sequence goes on along the minus strand of JADLZL010006154.1, from coordinate 62,573 downwards.
GAATACCAGGTTTTCATTCAAAGAAGCTTTTGGTTTTAATATGTTGTTTTTTTTAGAAAGGGGAATATATTAATATTTTAGCTTCTGCATCGACTAATGTATAATATGCACTAACGATCCATATCCGACATAACAAAGGAAAATACTTGATATAGTTGCAACCATATCAATTCTATACTTGCACTCACTCACTCAAAGACGGTCCTAAAAATATTGCGAAAAGCTAGTATGTATATATCACTAACTATTGAAGGATATATATATATCATGTAATCCGGCCATCACCAAGGAGGCATTAACAGAGCGCTAAGCAAGCTCCCTTATTTTTAACATGCATGTAGCCTGCTATGTGCATAACACGATTTTAAGTGTTGCATTAGTGTTGAATGTTGTGATTCCACAATTACAACAATAATTGGTAGATGCACACATTTTGATACTGAAATTCACTTTGCAATCTAAAGTATCGAATTTGTCGAAAGACTACACTAATAGAGAATTGTAGAATGTCTTTGCCCGAAATTAATCTGCATAACGAATTTGAATTGTTTCACTGGCTAACCATTGTTTCAACAATACAGAACTCATGTTGCTGTATGATGGACGTTGGGTCGCTGTATGATGCGTTGAAGGCCTTTGAACGGTGCCTTCTCGTGCATGGCCGCCTGACCACCACCGCGGTGTGGCTCCGTGCGCCCGCCACCCTAATTCTAGTCTCTATCTTGTGCTTACCGAGCCCCTTTGGCAAGCACCCTCGGACGATTGTTGTCAAGCGGCGGGTGCTTGTCGGCGTAGAAGAGGTCCACGTCCACTCACGAAGAGGGCCGGGGTCGCCGGGGCTCCTCGGTCGGAGTTCGGCTTCTAGCACGGGTCACCGATGTCCGATGAGCCCTAGCCACAACGGCACGCCGGCCCCGTTTGGGTGCCATCGTGAACCGAAGGCCTCGGCGGACAGCGGACGACGTCCTCGCATGCAGCTGCAGCTCTTCGCCTCTTCGGACGCTAGGTGATTCGATTCCAACCGACTTCGATTCAAACTCACTCGGCCAACACGGCGGTGCCGGGGCTTTGGCGTGGTGCCCCAGGAAGAGATGGAGCATAGCATCGATGGCGACGGCGGTAGGAGGAACTACCAGCGCCAGAGGCCGAGACGGAAGGAGGAGCAAAGAACAACCTTGACACTGTGTGCGTGCGTGAGAAGAGAGCGGCTCGGCGCCCGACATGGAGTGTGTGCGTATGGGAGAAGCGGAGCTGCTGCGTCAAGCTCAAGCACGACCGAACTCTCCGGCGGCGGCGGCATGCGGTGTCTGGGTATGGCGGCGCAAAAAGTGCGGATTGGAATAGAAAAAAGGAAAAATAGAAGGAAAGTCATGGGTTGAATATGAAACCGAGTAGAATTAGGCACAATGTGAGTTCTAGCAATTTTTGGCTGAAATCAAGTAGATGATGGATAGGTTGGATGAAAATTTATGGCAGAAATTTACCTTTTAACTATTAGAAAATTGAGATAGAGATTTATGTATGTGTTTCTATATTTAGTTGAACATGTGAACATGATGAATAAGCTATAGTTTATAATTAATATGAACAATTTTTTTACTCTTTTTTTTATTCCTATTTAGATTTATTTACTCTATTTTTGTATTTGGATTTGGATTAGGAACCGCGATATATTTGGTTTAGAATTCGTAATTATAATACACGACCTAATACGTTTTGGAGTTGGATTATGTGAGCTATTCTAACTCATATGTGCATATGTGTTGTATATAAGTCCGGCCATCGATAGTTAGAGGGAGAGGTGGACGAAAAAAATGGATGGACCAAAAATAATGGGCTAAAATTTTGCCTCTTTATTATTATATATAGATATAGATATAGATGTGCGGCGAGCAACTATTTCAGAGGAAGCTCGATTTGGGACGCAATAAGTTGAAGTTTTTTTTTTTGTTTTTTGTAATTGAAGCTTGGTTGAATAAAATTCTGGTTACTATGATTTTGGTTGGCCAGGCCTCAACATCATCTAGGATTTCAATTTGTCTGTGTGGGTCCAACAGAAGAAGAGCAGGCGAGACGGACGTGGAGATGGATGGACTGACGGCTCCGTTCCGTTGGTGGCGATGTTGGACGGAAATCATTGGAGGCCCCACCGGCCCCGTTCCTGGAGGGGAGCAACTGGATGGCCACCACGTGTGGATCGGGACACGCGAAGTGGACAGCAGTCGGGGACACGCGAAAGGGACAGCGAAGCCGCTGGAAGGGGAACGATGGGCCGATTCCAGTTGTTTGGATGCGAGTCAGAGGTGCAGCCCCGGGGCATCCAATTCCTCGTCTACTGTAGAGGAATATACACCTGTGATATTCGGCGCCGAGATTTGAGGGGACGGACACGGACTCCTCCTCGTCCGACGGTGTCGCGCTCCGTCAGCGCTTCGCCTACATCCAGACTTCTCCTCCACGCCTGGGAAGCTCGAACTCGAAGCATCCACGGGTAGGAGGGGGCACGAGGCACACTACTGTTTCCAATCCCTCTCGTGAGTTGGGCAGCCTGCCCACCTCCCGCTGCTCCAATCGAATCGGCAAAGGAGAGAGGCGGGCGCTGAGCTCGATCGGCGGGGCGCGATGGCGGGGAACGACTGGATCAACAGCTACCTGGAGGCCATCCTGGACGCGGGCGGGGCCGCGGGGAAATCTCGGCAGCCGCGGGCAGCGGGGCCGCCGGCGGCGGCGGCGGCGACGGGACGGCTGGGGAGAAGCGGGACAAGTCGTCGCTGATGCTCCGGGAGCGCGGCCGGTTCAGCCCCGCGCGGTACTTCGTCGAGGAGGTCATCTCCGGCTTCGACGAGACCGACCTCTACAAGACCTGGGTCCGCGTAAGTCCTTCCGCCCCGCCGCTGCTGCCGTCTTCAGCTCATGTCTATTCTGAGTGTTACGGGCCCGATTTTTTGGCTTGATGCTTTTTTCTGCCTTTTTTTTTCAGACGTCGGCTATGAGGAGTCCCCAGGAGCGGAACACGCGGCTGGAGAACATGTCGTGGAGGATCTGGAACCTCGCCAGGAAGAAGAAGCAGGTATGCGCATGTCGGGCCGAATATAAGTTGGTAACCACATTACTTGTTTCTTCAAAATTTTACAGGCCAAGTTTGTGTGCACTTAATAACCAACCAATTTATCAAAAAAATAACCAACTGATCGTGCTCCTGAGGTGGCTATTGAGACAGCAGATTTTAGTACTAAAAAAGTATACTAGTGGACTAGTGGTAGTTTTTTTTGAGTGAAAACAGTAGGGGAATGACCCTGCCAGTGATAGAGAGCTGCCTGACCACCCAATCAATCATAATATGCTGACAACTACCACTAAGATATAGTTGTTGACATAGTATGGTTGATTGGGTGGTTAGGCTCGGGGTAACTTTTGTGGCACCTGGGGAATAGTCATGGGGAATAGTTAAATCCTACTCGTGCTGTGCATGTGCTTGAACTGGCTCCTTTGATCAATGCTGAAATAGTGTCTTATGTGCTGTCTCTTGCTGAGATAAATTTCTTGTATCGTGCTCTAATGCTGGAAAGTACACATGTTACATTATGGTTTGGATGCAAATCTGTTGAAGTCTGATTTGTACTTAGGTCTTTGGCCGAAAGGAAGTATTTAGAGTCACATAGTTTGTTGTTTGTTTTTAGAAGGATAAATCAGATAAATTATAATTGGTGTATGAGCTAGCTGTTTTTTCTAATTTTGTCATGGAATAGAGTTGCTTGCTTGTTTTGGCTATAGAAGTAGATATGGTAACCTTTTTTTGTTGTTGCAGGTAGTAGATATGGTAACCTTCTGGGGCTCAAATAAAAAATATTTTTTCATTTGATTTTTTAGGGGATAGCACACACAGTATATTTAAGTATAATATTTACATGAACGTTCCAACATACATGATAATATCTGATGCAAATATTAAGCATAATGTTTATCATGAATTTGCCAACATACATGATAAACATATGATGCAAACATGTGAAAGTATCATATATCGTTATACTAGTACTCTTGCCTGTAGTACAATCTTGGCATTGAACTATAACCACAGAAGTTAGCTGTAGATACATAAAATACATTTGTAGTGCCATAGTAGTATTCTTCATGCCAACAGTACATTTTTTTTTTTCCATGAGTTGGCTTCAGAAATTATTTTCCCTTTCATTGAAATTGAAATGTTTTCACTACAGATAGAAGGAGAAGAAGCCTCTCGATTGTCTAAACGACGCATGGAAATTGAGAAAGCTCGTCAATATGCTGCTACTGATTTGTCTGAAGACCTATCTGAAGGCGAAAAAGGAGAAACAAATAATGAACCATCTATTCATGATGAGAGCATGAGGAGGCGGATGCCAAGGATTGGTTCAACTGATGCTATTGAGACATGGGCAAACCAGCACAAAGATAAAAAGTTGTACATAGTACTGATAAGGTATGGAACATTGGAGCTAATGGCTGCAGTTGATCTAGATCTACATGCTCTTCTTTTCATTGTTCGAAGTGAATGGTGTTTAGAGTGTAAACACCATAGAGTGGCTCTACCGCTCTATATCTAACTTGTCTCATTAGAGGCGTATATAGTTTGTTCTTTATTATACAGTCCATAGACAAGTTTAACTGATTATGTACTTTCATAGTCAATTTTGGACATCATGTCGAAGAAAGTGTTCCCCGTAGTTTGGTCCTTTTGCAATGGCATGCATTATTATGTTGTCATTGGAAGATTGTTGGCCCATAGTTGTAGGGTTCTGGCTCATGCCGTGTTCAGCAACTCCGGAAACATCGTCCCAAACCTCAGACGGCATGCTGAAGTTTATATTCCTTGTAGTTTGGTCCTCATGCAATTGCATGCACTATTATGTTGTTATTGGATGTTAGCCACCAATTGTAGGTCTTCGAATTCGAACGCCATCTATTATAATATAAACAATAAACAGTCAAATCGTTATGGTTATTTTGTCCCTTTAAAGGTAGCTTTTGTCGGTCTATTCATCTATCTTCTTTTGTTAAGATTAATTTATTACTATGGATTTCATGTTCAACATTTCATTGCCGATCCTGTTTATTCGTCTTGTTCTTATTCACACACATTTGATACCTTAGCCATCATCCAGGGCACTCAAGGACTTCTCCTATTTGTTCATAAGCATCTGCTCCTTATTGAGTGTAATTATACTTCTTCCAGTTCTACACTTTTTTTGTATTTGTTGCCGCTCGTCATCTCCATACATGCCATTGTGATTTTTACATCGCTCATACTTTTCTGCCTCCTTTCTGGACTGTTTCATATTCCATTAGATATTACTGTTATTCTGTAAAATGTCCTTATCATAACCCTATGACTTTTAACCAGTTGAAATCGGCTTCCGTGCTGTTGTCTTGGCTGCTTAATGTTTGATAAAATATACAATGTTGGCGATCTCCACCCACCCACACAATGTACCCCCTCAGTTATCTACTTAATAGTCCAATTAAGCTAGTTCATGATGATATTTTTGCTGTGCTTTCATTCCTTGCCTTCCCTTTATATTAATCTCTATTAGCATCTTATATGATTAAGAATGAGTATTCCCATTATTTACTCCCATCTCTTTTGTTTTTTTCCCCCTTATATTGCGTACCAAACATCTAGTTCGTCCCCACAGTATGCACTCTAATAAGTTAGTTAATTGTAATTAGTCCCCATGGTGCTCTGCTTACTGCTTTACACTGCAACAAGTTCGTGGATGATGGACGGCCCATGTATATAACTCTTCTTGTTTATGCAGCATTCATGGTCTTATACGCGGGGAGAATATGGAGCTGGGGCGCGATTCAGATACAGGTGGTCAGGTGCTTACTATTATCTCGTTTTCCTAGCTGCATGTTTCAGTATGCCTTCATGCCTAGTTGTTTATGCTTGTTGCTGAGTATGTGTATCTGGGCTTTCTTCTACTTGCTTCCTATACTCCTACAGTGTATGTGACAATCATGTTCTAGATGAACTAATTGGTTGAACAACTTGCAGGTGAAATATGTTGTAGAACTAGCTAGGGCTTTAGGTTCAACACCAGGAGTATACAGAGTGGATCTACTAACAAGGCAGATTTCTGCACCTGATGTTGATTGGAGTTATGGAGAACCTACTGAAATGCTCAGTCCAATAAGTTCAGAGAACTTTGGGCATGAGCTGGGCGAAAGCAGTGGTGCCTATATTGTCCGAATACCATTTGGACCAAGAGACAAATATATCCCTAAAGAGCATCTATGGCCTCACATCCAGGAATTCGTTGATGGTGCACTTGTCCATATCATGCAGATGTCCAAGGTTCTTGGAGAACAAATTGGTAGTGGGCAACCAGTATGGCCTGTTGTTATACATGGACACTATGCTGATGCTGGTGATTCTGCTGCTTTACTGTCTGGGGCACTCAATGTACCTATGGTATTCACTGGTCATTCGCTTGGCAGAGACAAGTTGGAGCAGATTTTGAAGCAAGGGCGTCAAACTAGGGATGAAATAAATGCAACCTATAAGATAATGCGTCGAATTGAGGCTGAGGAACTTTGCCTTGATGCATCTGAAATCATAATTACAAGCACCAGGCAAGAAATAGAACAACAATGGGGATTATATGATGGTTTTGATCTGACTATGGCCCGGAAACTCAGAGCAAGAATAAAACGTGGTGTGAGCTGCTTTGGTCGGTTCATGCCCCGTATGATTGTATGTATATCTGCATCAACTATCAGAGCACTTCAATTTTTCTACATTAACTTTATCTTTTTTTTTGGTTTTATTATCACGAACACACTCCTGGATCAACATTCAAAGCACTTCAATTTTTCTTTATTTACTTTATTGATGTATTTCATTTTGAATTATCAGGCAATCCCTCCTGGCATGGAGTTTAGTCATATAGCACCGCATGATGTTGACCTGGACAGTGAGGAAGGAAATGAAGATGGCTCAGGTTCACCGGATCCACCTATTTGGGCTGATGTGTGTTTCTTTCTTTTATTTTCTCCCATAAGTTTGCCAAAGTGAATATGCAGATGTGACACTGAGACCACTTTCTTCATTTACTGATTTCTATTTGAACTAATTTCAGATAATGCGCTTCTTCTCAAACCCCCGTAAGCCCATGATTCTTGCTCTTGCTCGTCCGGATCCAAAGAAGAATATCACTACTCTAGTCAAAGCATTTGGTGAACATCGTGAACTGAGAAATTTAGCAAATCTTGTATGGATACAAATTCTTTGTTTGGCTTATTGTTGATGATTACTGATGTATGTGTTCAGTAATGGTAATTGTTTTCCCTGCAGACACTGATCATGGGCAATCGTGATGTCATTGATGAAATGTCAAGCACAAATGCAGCTGTTTTGACTTCAGTACTCAAGTTAATCGATAAATATGATCTATATGGACAAGTGGCATACCCCAAGCACCATAAGCAATCTGAAGTTCCTGATATTTATCGTTTAGCTGCAAGAACAAAGGTAACTGAGCCTTCTATTTTGTAATGCATTAAAATGTTTCAAAGTGATCGGAGTGCTAGTGGATTCCATCTTATCTTTTTTGAGATTAGTAACCCTCCTTCAAATTGTAAGTTGTTCAAGTTGTGTCCAAAGTCAAACTTGTCAAACTTTGACCAAATTTATAGGATATTATTTTTTTTTCTTGAACAATGCAGGAGAGCTGTGTGTCATTTCATTAGGAAGATATAATACATAGAGGGGGTTTACTCCCTCCAAAAACAACACCCATACACAAGAGGAAAGAAAAATACACACCACCCAGATCTCAGAAACAGACACAGCCCATTAGTGATCTAGGATGAGCAACCTAGCAAGGAGCTCATGCAACTTGGAGGCCCCTGCCAGGCACCACATGGTACTCTCATTGGCAACCGATTGCAGCAGCACTTCAATGTTAGGCCTAGAACCCTCAAACACACAAGCATTCTGATGCTTCCATGATTCCCAAGCAACTAGGATGATCAGGGTATTGAGGCCTTGCACTCATTTTTTGGAACACTTTTAATAGCGCAACACCACCCGCAGGAGAAGCGATCACTCATCTCTTGAGGAGCAAGAGTCAGCAGGCCGAGGCTGTGGAAAATTAAAGCCCAAGCTTGCCGAGGGAACACACAAGAAATGAGGATGTGCTGGATATTTTCCTCCGCCTGGTCACAAAGCGGACATGCCACTGGATGGGGAAGCCCGCGCTTATCAAGACGATCGGCTGTCCAGCACTGATTTTTAATGGCCAACCGAACGAGGAATTTACATCTCAAAGGTGTGCAGCTTCTCCAGACGTGCTTCCAAGGCGGCAAACCTAATACTTCCCAGGAAGAAAGCATTGAAGCTGACTTGCTGCTGGGACCTTCGGTTGTAAAACCAAATCATCGAGCGGATCCCAGAAGTTTAAATATTTTCTTAGCACTTGCACAGTCAAGGCCCCTCGAATATCCGCAACCCAGCCCCTGTTGTCCAAGGCTTGAGCCAGTACATTATTTCACTGCTTGTTTGGGGATCAGTTTACACAAATTAGGTGCTAGCTGCCTAGCTCAAATAAAGTCTTGCGTTGCGTCAACGATCTATAGTTGAAACCCGTTGCCAACTAGAGTTTCTACAGCAACATTGAAGAGGGACCTGGCATTTTGTGGCACTTGGATTGGCAGACCAGACCACAAACATGGTGCTTCTGTTTTTTGTGCCCAAAGCCAGCGGATGCGTAGCGTCCAGTCTAGTGTTTCTAGGTTATGAATTCCAAGACGTGACAATTTCCACCATTTGCTTGCTCCCTGCCTTGTCAAAGAAAACCCCTGCGCCGTTTATCAATTGCCTTGATCACCCGTTTAGGTAAATCTATAGCAATCATAAGATGATGGGTACTGCAGTCAAGACCACCTTAACCATGATCAAGTGACCGGACCTATTCAGTAAAGAAGCCTTCCATCCAGGGAGATAATCAGCCACCTTGCCAACCAACGGGAGCAAATCATTCTTTGTTGGCTTGTGTATTGTGAGAGGGAGACCAAGGTAGGTGAAGGAAATTCTTTCAAGGTGCAGTACAGAATATCAGTAGCCACCTTATGTCATCCTCAGAACAGTGGACTGGGCTTATTGAGCTTTTAACCAAACTTGTTTTAAGTCATTAACCAAACTTCATAGAATATTATATTAACATTTACTGTATCAGATAAATCCAGCATCGAAATATATTTCATGGTGTATCCGTTTGATGCTGTACATGTTTGTTCATTTTTCTTTATGAACTTGGTCAGAGCTAGGGAAGTTTGACTTAGGACAACGGACAATGCTAAAACAATTTAGAATTTGTAATGGATTGTGGTGTGGTGTGGTGTGGTTTGTGTTGTATCTGGGGTCTCTCTCCTTTTTCTTCTTCTATATATAATGAAGTGCAGTTCTCCTGTGTTTTCGAGAAAAAAATGGAATGGAGGGAGTATTATTTTGTCAAAATTCATTATCAGGCTGTGCAGGTGATAGTTTGTCTAACTTGCCAGTGTTGATGACTAGTTTTTAATAATCCGATGTGTTATCTAATGAACGTTGGTTTTGCTAGTATAATTCAATTTTTTCTTTGTAATTTTACTTTAAGGAATCTACTGATTGATTCTTGACTTTCACAACTAATGTTTATTTGAGTTTCAATTATTTTCAGGGAGTTTTTATCAATTGTGCATTCATTGAGCCATTTGGACTCACCTTGATTGAGGTGGTTACTTCTGCAATATTTCTTTCCTTTGCTTACTTATGCTCATGTTAATGATTGCTATTGGTTATTTGATCTTGTTTTCTTTTTTTTTTTTTCTAGGCTGCCGCATATGGTTTACCCATGGTTGCCACCCGAAATGGTGGGCCTGTGGACATTCATCGGGTATGGATGCTCACGCTTTCTTTGTTATTGTGGGCAAATTTCCTGCTTGAGTTGTTAATGAAGTATGTATTTTCCCTGTTTTGATTCCTTGACTCAGGTTCTTGATAATGGAATTCTTGTTGACCCCCACAATCAGAATGAAATAGGTGAGGCACTTTATAAGCTTGTGTCAGATAAGCAATTGTGGGCAAAATGTCGCCAGAATGGTCTGAAAAACATCCATCAATTTTCATGGCCTGAACATTGCAAGAACTATTTGGCACGTATAGCGACTCTCAAGCCTAGACATCCCCGCTGGCAAAAGATTGATGTTGCAACTGAAATATCTGAAGCTGATTCACCTGAGGACTCCCTGAGGGATATTCATGACATATCACTTAACTTAAAGCTTTCCTTGGACAGTGAAAAATCAGGCAGCAAAGAAGGGAATTCAAATACTGTGAGAAGGCATATTGAGGATGCAGTGCAAAAGTTGTCAGGTGTTAGTGAGGTCAAAAAGGATGGGCCAGGTGAGAATGGTAAGTGGTCATCGCTGCGTAGGAGGAAGCACATCATTGTAATTGCTGTAGACTCTGTGCAAGATGCAGACTTTGTTCAGGTTATTAAAAATATTTTTGAGGCTGCAAGCAATGAGAGATCAAGTGGCGCTGTTGGTTTTGTATTGTCAACGGCTAAAGCAATATCAGAGATACATGCTTTGCTTATATCTGGAGGGATAGAAGCTAGTGACTTTGATGCCTTCATATGCAACAGTGGCAGTGATCTTTGTTATCCATCTTCAAGCTCTGAGGACATGCTTAGCCCTGCTGAGCTCCCATTCATGATTGATCTTGATTATCACTCCCAAATTGAATATCGCTGGGGAGGAGAAGGTTTAAGGAAAACACTAATTCGTTGGGCAGCTGAGAAAAATAATGAAAGGTGGAGAAAAAATACTTGTTGAGGATGAAGAATGCTCATCCACTTACTGCATTTCATTTAAAGTGTCCAATACTGCAGCTGTATGTTTCTTAGTCTTGTTGTGCTCTGTCAAGTTATCCACAAACTTTTATATTTTCTGCACATTATGATGCGATAATATGTTTCACTTGTTTAGGTACCTCCTGTGAAGGAGATTAGGAGGACAATGAGAATTCAAGCACTGCGCTGCCATGTTTTGTACAGCCATGATGGTAGCAAGCTGAATATAATTCCTGTTTTGGCTTCTCGCTCACAGGCTTTAAGGTCATACTCTGATTGTTACTTTAATGCTTTCCTGACTTTCCACAAGCTTGTTTCTTAATTTGCATAAATTGTGGGTTGCCCTTGAACTTTCACAGTAACATTCCAAGGTTTGGCCAACTTGTAATGTGGTCATCATGTGAATTTGAAATTAGTAGAATTTTGACGTTTACATTGCTTTTACTACTACGTATCTAGAAAAGCCAAACATCTTACAATTTGGAATGGAGGGATTATTCCATAAATCCGTAACAAATCAATATATAGTTTTCATGATTACAAGCATTGTATTATAGTTGAAATCAGTGCTTGAAGTAATATTGAAGAGTGTTTGATGTCCAAGTGTCACACCCTTGGCCCCGCCGATGATGTGCCGGCAACATGAGCTAGATCGTAACTTGAACGTGCCATACCATATTATAGGGGGAGAGAATTGGTGGAATTGGATCTATTGTATTGCTGAGCCTCATGGGCGGATTATATAGTACTGTCATGGTTGTAGATCCATGAGAAGTAGATTGCTTAGGGGCACCTTCCTTGGAGATAAGGCAAGCTGGGATTACGCGATCCTAATCTACCATATCTGGAGATATCCCAATATACTAATAATCATGCACTCTGTGGTAGTAGTCTGCAAAAATGTCTTGATATTGAGTCAGCAGCTATTGAACAGCAGGGATTGTGGAAGATTCAGCAAGCAGTAATTTGATCCAACATAGCAAAAGCCCAAACATCATTTCCCTTGATCCATTTCAGGAGTTGGTAAGTTGATCCATTTCAGAAGTTGGGAAGGCAGAATAGCAGAAACTTGTGATGGTGGTGTAGATAAACCATGCAATGTAATAACTGTTCCTTTTCTTGGAAAGTGATGGTCTTATTTGCCCAGTGATGATCAATCAGGCTGTGAGTCTTAATATAGTCATAACCGAGAATGGCATCATAAGGTCCTAATTCAGTCACTCTCATTGCAAGTGAATGAACATGACACCGCCATGTTAAATTGGCTACCATATTGTTGGTGATTAAGGACTGCCCATTAGGAAGCTTGGCAGCAGCCTTGGGAGCAATATGACTGGTTGATAGTCCTGTTCTTCTGGACAAAAGAAGCGCTGACAAAACTATGAGAACTGCTGCTGTCCACCAAAATAAGCATCATTTTGTTGCCCACTAAGGCCCTGAGTTGCAAGGCATCCCCTTCAGCATTGCCAGAGATGGCATTGAGGGATAACTGGCAGAAATCTGCATCTAAAGAATCTTCCACCGCCAAGTAAGTACTGTCACGTCCGTGGGGGAGTGGCCAGATAGGATAGGAGTGGGAGGTTGCCGGTTTCCTGCCTGTGGTGGCTGGTGACTAGGTGGAGCAGGGAGATGAGAGAATAAAGAAGGGAGGTGAGAACGAGAGTTATCTGTAATTGCCTGTTTTATTTCTTTGATCCGCACTGCTTATAAAGAGGATTACAGCAATATCTTCTCCTAAGCTCTTGTCTCTCCTTAACTCTAGCTTCTTGGCTTGACCAGCCTCTCCGTAACTCTAGCTTATTGTCTTGACCAGTCCCTTGATCTTATCCCGCCTAATTTTAGCCCCTTTGATGGTGCCTATATAGGTGTTGCCGACCATACATACCTCCTCAGTGATGTTTACACTGAGCTGCGCTTTAGGACACTCGGTGCACACTTCAGCATGCCCTGGTTCATTAGGACACTCGGTGCACACTTCAGCATGCCCTGGTTCATGCTTCTTAAAACAGAAGTAGCATAAATTATTGGCACACTGATCATCTTGAACTTGTCATTCCTTCCAAAAAGACTGGAACCATTGCTGGTTTTCTGTGCAGTTTGGGGAGGCTTAGGGAGTTGACTGCTCTTGGGGTATTTGTACTTGCTTTGCTCGGCCACCTGCTGTTGTATCTTAGCTAGCATCACAGCACGATACATAGTTTCTGGAACCTGGGCTTGGACAGCAACACAAAGATCTGATTTCATCCCCTTGATAAACTATGGTACAAAATACTAGTCATCAAACCTGGTATTGGGCATGGAAATTTGGTACTGCAAGGTTTCAAAAGCATCAGTACACCGGGCCTTCATGCTTCAAATCCAGGAGCCGAGCCAAGCATCACGATAATCAAGACCAAACTGTGATTCGATGGCTGTCACAGATGTATCCCATGAATCCAGCTTGTGACTCTTCTTGCAAGCTTGCAGCCATTTGCCAGCAGTTGGTTTGAAATGGAGTGAAGCAGCTGTGATCCACATCCTCTTGTCAGATATGGAAATGTGAAAATAGTCTGTACATTTATCCTTTATCAATGGATTAGTGTCATAAAAGCTGGGGAATGACATCTTAGGAAGAGTGGTGATTGAGATGAAAGTTTTCTTCATCACGGTCACGGTGGTGTGAGTGAGAAGCACTTGCTCGTCGAGGTCAAGACTGAGCCTGATGTAGTACTGAGGACATTTGAGACTGATTATCTGAAGAATCATCAATCAGGGAACTGATTCACTGTCAGCCAAGCCACTGCTTGACCTGTCGCCTCCACCTGCTTTGCCAAGGGTTGTTGCTCAACCGTGTATTGCTCCAGAGTCTTCATAGTATGATTTACTTTGTCCTGAAGTTCTTGCCATCTTGCTGTGCTGTGCCAATGTTGAAGACTCGAGCAAAGAGAATATTCAAACTGTTGAGGATGTGCTCCCGACGTTCCTCATGACGACACTCTTATTCAGACATTGCGTTGAGCATGAAGGTCGTTGTGCTGAAGATTCAGGGGAGCTGTGATGGGACTGACCGGCAGCTGACCAGACGTGGATTGGAATTGCAGGATCGATTTCCTCATTAAGGTACGAAGGATATCAAGATGGGCAAACCAACCCTGTTTCTCAGATTAAGGCCAACTGGATTTCAGAATCCAGACATGAAATGCACCCAAAATCGAATGAGAAACAATGCAGTGCTTTGAACCAAGAAGAATCCCCAACGCCCACACTGGAATCCCAGTAGACAAACATTGCTGCCCATGCTGCCAGAATCTTATAATCCACTGTTGCCTGTGCAGCCAAAGCCACATTCATTGCCAAATCCCTATAACTCGGGTTGTGGAGACCAGGACAACCCAGTATATGTCACCTCTTGATTACCAGCTGTCACACACTTGGCCGTCACCGATGTTCCGGCAACATGAGCTCGAACAACCAGATCGAGACGCAAAGAATGTGAGATCTCCTTCACCTATGAAACTGTTCACCTTTCCTTACAGACGCCTGGCCTTTAAGCACTCGCACCAAAATTGCACATAGGTCCTCACAACCAATTAAGCATCCACAAATCATCAATGATACAAGCACACAAAGACACTGTTGCTTCCCATTGCTAGTTCTTGCGTCCTGAGTGACACCCCCCCCCCCCCCGCGGTGTGACACCAAAATCAAAATGGCTTATTATTCAGTGATTATGTGTGATAGACTCTTCTATACTGAATGCAGATTGGTGAAAACTCAAACTTGGTGTTATTGTTTCCATCTTTTAATAGGTGTATCTGTGCTGTACATTACAATGCTATTTTGAATGAACACATCGTGGGAAAAAGAGATGTAGAAAGAGTACCATGATATTTTTTTCTAGTCTCACTTAAAATAATAATTGTTCAATTCTTAGTTTATGACAATTCTCCACCAGAATGTCTGAAACAGCCTTTTGAGCATTATAACCTTCACATGATCACATTTTTGTAGAATAACATTTAATCCTGTATCTGTGTCTTTGCGGGGTGAGAAAAAACTCCAAAACAGTTTTCTGATGGTGTTTGATCATTCATTGATCTTTTTGCAGGTATTTGTATATCAGATGGGGGGTAGAGCTGTCAAACATCACTGTGATTGTCGGTGAATGTGGTGACACAGATTATGAAGGACTACTTGGAGGCGTGCACAAAACTATCATACTTAAAGGCTCGTTCAATACTGCTCCAAACCAAGTTCATGCTAACAGAAGCTATTCATTCCAAGATGTTGTATCCTTTGATACACAAGGAATTGCTTCAATTGAGGGATATGGTCCAGACAATCTGAAATCAGCTCTAAGGCAATTTGGGGTATTGAAAGACTAAACCTTTGATCTTGCTGATCAGCAGAGGAATCAAACTAGGTAACGCGAGACGGTTTTACTACAATTTTTTTTTTTTTCTAATGTAGAGCGATATTTCTGCCCAACACCCATATTCGAAGTGCAAAGTTGAAATTACATGTGTGCTTTTGAAACTTAAAAAGGAAAATACACAAACCGACACTGTCTAGTGTCTACATGGTTGGTTTTCCTCCCATTATAGTGCATCTTCCTTATCTAAAACAGCATAGGACAGTGTCGTTCACATTTTCTATTGGATAATTGAACGTACAGAATATTCATGGTATACATGGAAACTCTTTGCTTGGAATGTGGAACCTAACAGGAACACCACCTGTTTGGTCTGAAATAAAACGGCCACAGCATGCAGGAGCCATCTGTTAACTCTCTTTCTTTGATATCTCGTACTCTCATGGCAGTGTTATTTGGCTGCTTAGTTGCTATATTCTAAAAAAGAATCTATTCTGTGTATAATAGGATTGAGGAGAGTGGCAGACTTCCCCTATGCTGTCGTACTGCACCTCGCCGAAAAAATAATGGGTTTGCTGCTATGCAAGCCCTTATTGTACACAAGAAAATTGGGGACACAAAACTTGTGTCGGTTTCTCCATTGTTGCATAATTCAGTGATGGTGTTTTTGTAACTATACAGACTTGTCTCAGTTTCTCCGTTGTGGCAAAGTGATGGCGTTTTTGTAACTACACACATCCCAATAAGGCTGATGTTTACAGACACAAACTATGCAAGCTGAGGGGAAATCACAATTTCCCTAAATCAAATATTTTCTGTTGTGGTGCAGATATCTGTTTGGCCGATGCCCAGTTTACTGAGTTTGCTTTTTAGCTTTGTCTTTTGTATCTCCATTATTTATTCTTTCCGCGCACTCTCTATTGGAACCTTTGCTTTGTATTGTTTGTCGATCATCATCAATCTAATTAGCGTATGCCTTCTGAGCAAAAAAATGTTGATCATCAACTTCAAGAGGATAAACTTTTGCGTAAATATGTATTTTTTCAAGGACTTTTACTCCAGGAGATTTATTGTACCTATTGATAGAAAAATTGGGATGAAGTTAGTTAATAAAATCGGTTAAGCTAGGGGTAGGGTGTGCGTGCTTGTGTTCATAGGGGTGAGTGTGCATTCGTGTGAGCGTCTATGTTTCTATGTTTGTAACTGAGTCTCGTAAAAAAAATCGGTTAAGCTGGTTACAGGAACTGGCTAGGCCTGGTCTGGCAAAACCGAATTAGCTTGTTCCAGAAATCAGCTTACTCGGATAATCCTTCTTGTGGAACTAGTTTTGGATGCATATGTAGTCATTTCAATTTATGTGTGGAGTGAAATGGGTGTAGAACTTGGTTTAGTTTACCTGATATATTTTTTACATATATGGATTGAAGTAGATACACATATTGATGAACAATCTCATTTAACAAGCCTTTGAAAACTACACCCAACATGCATCTCAAGATCATCTTTTCTTTTTAACGTAATCTCATGATCATCCTATCTGATAATCCTGATCCATTTGGACAGCCTGGATACTAAGAGGCAATCCAATCAACACACACAATGGGTTATCCGAGATCACCAAGTCGGCAAGTGGAGAGATACCCCCAAGTCGGCAAGAGTTCAGACGTGCGCCATGGCACACGTTCAGGGACAGAGATCACAAACATTCTACTGCCGCCACCTCACAAAGCGATCGATCTGCCCTCTGCTCTGCCACCGTGCAAAAGCCATGATCAGAATCCATAGGAAGTCATGGCGGTCAGTGCCTGCACCCGGACGCGTCTTGACATTTTTGCCCAGCTCCGGCGTAGGAGCAGCGCAACGGGACGCCACACGCGATCTGCTCCAGAAAGCCAGGGCTTCCACGCATCACACACTGCTGGCTTCCAGCTTCAATGAAGTGCGTCCAACTCGAGACCCGATGAAACCGTTGCTCTGTTCGCCTAGCTTAGCTTGCAGATGAAGCTCAAGGATAAACTAATTAAACTTCCATATACATCAGCTGGCAAACGATCGTCAGAAACTCAGAACGAAGCGACCTGAAATAAATAAATAAATAAATAAATGTGTGTTCCATATCAAACTGTTCAGGTTGAGTGATGATTTCGTCAGCTCAATTGACTTTTCCAGTAAGGATTTGGTTATTATTCATGTATATACAAGCTGCGGCAGGGCGCGTCCAAAGATAAGACCCACAGATCGGCGCGACGCAATGATAGAAACAAGTGGCTGCCGAATCCGACTGATCCGTGTGCAATGATAGACCAGAACATGCAGCTGCATCTGCATGGCTTGTGAAGCTGGCGACTGAGGTCAGGGAGGAAGAAGATGACCCAATCATGAGCAGATTTTCTTGCTCACCAAGGGAGTTGCTGGTCTGAAAGGACTCGAGATGTTGTGTGCCGTGCTCCGGCGGGCCTCGATGACCGAGATGCTCTGGCTTATTATTCTTTTGGAGAATCGATGGGGATGTTGTGTGCCAACAGTCAGCGAAGCCAATAAAATATTGGCGTTGCCATGCATATTTCAGCCGAATTCTCTTCAGATGACCCAAGCGCAGAGATCAACTGATCATCCAGAAGCTTAATTTGAAGAAAATTCTCACAAATGCGTACTACTACTTGTATTCATACACATTCTGAATACTGAAACCCTATTGCAGTCAACCAAAAAAATGCTGTTTGAACTCTGAACTCTGAAGGAAGTACGAAAAGAAAACCATGGACGCTATTCACCGAAAGTCTGAACTCGGAGATACTGCTGCTAGCTGACATATGCATTACATGGTATCCATGCTTTTAGTCAACCCTGCAAAAGAATAAACAAATGCAAACGCAAAATATCAACCGCCGCAAGCGCAAGATACCATACATGCACAGGAACGACGCGCGTCCCTGAATTTCTGCAGAGATCTTGCAGAAAATTTAATCTCTTTCAAGTTTGCAGTTGCAGGCCAGCTAAGTTTCCCTCCGATTTCGCTAGGTACCTTGACGAATGAGCCACACTGACTTGATTTGCCAGAAATCGCCAACTGCCAGCCCGTGTCAGCCATGACACACAGCCAGTTAATGGCAGGTATATAAACCCCAGTGAAGTCTACAGCTAAATTCGAAGAGGAAATCGAATTGATTGATTTCCACAAGCAGGCAGCAATGGCGATTGGAGCACCGCCGGATGATTCCCGTCAGCGGCCAACTAACCAGCAGGCTGCAAACATCCTCGAGAATGTGTGGGCTACCATCATAGGCTCCGCTACCACCCCGGCGTCGTCGTCGACGGCAGCGTCGTCGGAGGTGGGCGAAGAGAGGCCGCCGGAGGCGATCTTGGAGAGGCTTCCTAGCCTGGGGAGGTGGATTTCCATGGGAGCCGAGGAGTGGGACGAGCTCCTGCTCAGTGGCACGGCGCTCACGTCGGACGCCGCTTCCGGTGATCTGCTCGTGGCCTCGCCGGCGAACCAAGAAGCAGACCCGCACGATCATCGGGCCAGCGGCTCGAAGCCGGCGATGTGCAAGAGCTACAGGGGCGTGAGGCGGCGGCCGTGGGGCAAGTTCGCGGCGGAGATAAGGGACACGCGGAGGAAAGGCGCGCGCGTGTGGCTGGGCACGTTCGCGACCGCCGCGGAGGCCGCGCTGGCCTACGACAAGGCGGCGCTGCGCATGCGCGGCCCGCGCGCGCACCTCAACTTCCCGCTCGACGTGGTGCAGCGCGAGCTGGCGGCCGCGGCGGCTGCAGGCGACGGCTGCGCCGAGACGACCCGCGTGCTGCGCCGGAAGAGGAGGAGAGCCAATCACGATGCTGCTGCCGATGGTACAAGAAGCCATGAGAGTGTGATGGCGGCGGCAACTGGCCGTGATCCGACCATGGTGTCGTTCGCCTGTGCGAAGAAAGATCAGGGGACGCCGCCGGCGATGATGCAGGAACGCTCGATCAGTGATCCAGGAGCGGTGATCGAGTTCGAAGATATCGGAGGCGAGTACTGGGACTACTTGTTCACCTGACTTTAGGGATTTTTTCCGACAAAGAAAAGGCAGTACAACTAGAATCCTAGATAGGGCTGCACATTCATGGAAAGAAAATAGAAGGCTATAGCTAAATCTTAGTAATCTCTAGCAGTAACTGTACAGATCATCGGGTTCGACTGTTCTTGAGGCTTTGTGTAAGTACTATGTAGATGTAGCCAAACATTATTTGGTGATTAATTAGCTAATCGCTTGATGATATCTACTTTGTAAATGTCCATTTATAGGTGATTAATTAGTTTACTGATTCATGATAATATGATAGCAGAAGTGAGTAATTTTATTTCAATGATAGTAGTTGCATTATCGATCATACTGCTAGAACATTTTTTTCCTCACATACGCATGAGCTTTGCGTACCATTTTCATTAAGAAAAAAATGGACTACACATCCTTAAACTGAACTACATCCTTGTGCATCATTTTTTTTCTCAAATAATGCTAGAATTTAGATATTATTTTAATATCTTTCACAATGGGAAATTTTATTTTTTTTCAAATTAGTGTGTTACTTAACCCAAAGGTTTTTATAATGGTATGGGTCTTTGGGTCATTTATTTAGAAAAAATAGAGAGTAGATCAAATGAATTTTATTGACGATAATAATAATTAGAATCTACTGAATTAAAAGGCACATATCTCTGATTATTGTGATAATTTGTAGGGCTTTTATTTTCTAACCCATCTCGTAAGGATTAGTATGGTTGCTCTGTTAGAGACCTCTGATTAGAAATGTTAGGACTAAGACTATTGTGATGGTGCTGAAGAAAATCACTTTCGGCTTTAAACTATTAAGTGGTGTTTGGATGTGGATAGGGATTGGAATATGACACCTTTCAAAGATCAATGTTGAATCCTAATCATCTATTCTTTATACCTCATTTAATCAAACCATTCATCTATTTCTCTTTCCCTATCCTCCCCCTCATATTCCAATATCCAAACAACTCCTTAGAAATAAAGAGTTATTGACTGGGAAATATATTTCTTGGGCCACAGAATGGACCTGTAGTTCCCAACGGTTTACTAAACCTAAATGTGGCACTTCAATTTTTCATGTGAGCTACCTCCACTTGTTAGCTAGGGACATAAATTCTGTAATCAAAAGACGGTGCATACTTATTGGATCATCCTCTAAACTTTAGAGCTCTAAAACCTTTAGAGCACTTTAGCTCACTCTTGAGGTTTAAAGCTCTAATATGATGTGATGGGCTAAAATTTAGAGTTAATTTTAGACAACCTGTTTAGAGCTTTGTTCTAAAGTTTTGTGGAGAGAATCCAAACGATCAACCAGGCTATACATATATATAGAACCGTTTCGAAATTACAGTCTTCGGAGACGAAGTTTTCTGACTGAACTGCGCTGCACTGCACTGATGTTACGTACTTGGGCGTGTGCGTGATGTACGAAGTGTACGCTGGAAGCACGAAGGCACATGCACCGGCGCACAGGTGAAGGAACCAATTGCGAGCACACGAATTGGTCAGCCGGTCGTCGTGCACATGCACCCGCACGTACGCATAATTAATTAAGTAGTATTACACTTTACACCGTTAATGGCTTAATGCTGCAGCAGTCATCAAAATAATGGAAGGAGAGGCTAGAGAGAATGAGAACCTGAGGAACACAAGTACGTAATGTGTGTGACAGATGTTGATGGCTCCTTCCTGACAGATGTTGATGGCTCCTTCCCGATTGCCCACCGCGCGTTTCCCTTGTCAACAGCATAAGGGCGTTTCCTTGGGAACTAGTCCCTGGAACAATCTCAGTTAGAATGGTTCACTAATTTGTATAATCTTGATAAGCTAAAATAGTTTTTTTTAGGTCCAATCTAAGCTAATAACCGACCCATTCTAAGTTGGAATTGAAAATACAAATAGGAGGAAGGATCACATTGGTTGATCATTAGATCGATTATCAATAGGACTCTTGTTGACACGTCAAAAAACAAAATTAACATGAGGTTTCATGGTAGGCACAAAGAGCCCGGTCCAAAAAGAAAGAACGTCAGCCCTCACCCGTAAATGGCACCTAATTAAGCCATTTGCCTTATATTGAAAAGTTATTGGTCATTACCGTCTATTGGGAAAAATAAGTCCAGCCGACCTCTTTCAATTACGTGAGTCAGATTTACCACCCTCGACCAGAAAACCAAAATTTAGACTTCTTCGACTCCTGAAATTGAACCACTTACCACTTTGAGTCGGGCCGGATAACCATATTAGGCCCAAGCCCGCACACTAAACGGGCCAGTCCATGAATTCACCAGACCGGGCCGTGTGTAGGATCTTCATGGATTGGTTAAGGTTCTTTTTATGAAATGGATCAATTACATTGACACGCACAAAAAGCCTGGCCACAAAAACAGACGATCTCGGCATCAAAGCATCTGTAAAGACCAAAAGCTAAAAGATGATAGAAAATAAGTGGCGCATTTTTTTTGCGTTACTAATGTTTGTTTAGATGCGTCTCTAATGTGAAAATCTGGCATAGTGTCATATGTTCTGTTTAAGGTATTACAATTACCATTTCACAAATCTATTGGACTATGGTGCATTTTTTCTCCAAAGCAATTCCGTAAGAATGTGTCACTCGAATGAACTTGTATGTAGACAACATGGACACAACCTAGTTATTTTTCAGCATTATTTATTTTCAATACTAGTACTTATTAGTATTAAAAATAAATGGACTTTCTCCATGTTGTCTACGTATCTATTGCAAGATTTCTTAACATTAATCTTTGTTTCGTGACTCACTTTTAATGTAGCACTATTGGTTTGTTCAAAGATTTCTCGGTATTAAATTTTGCTATATGTCTTGGACTTTTCCTGTGATACTATCATAGCATTCCTTGGAATTATCTGGAATTATCTTATTAGCCTCAAAGTAGTACCAAAGATAAATAGAGTATCCATGTTGTCTATATATCAGTATTATATAGTATTGTTGGTTTGTTCAAAGATTTGCAGGTATTTATTTTTAGATACTACTCTATACTCATATTAGTTGACGTTTTGGACAAAATTTGGGTCAAACATTGGGAACATAAACTAGTAATAACTTTTAAAATATTTAGTTTAAAAAGGTGAAACTTATATGTATAGATTCATCTTGAAGCCTACTTTTATAAAAAGTAATTTTATTTTTAATTTTTCTTATATATTTTAATAAAAAATGATGGATAAAGTTAGGTCTTGGAGACCGTGTCCTTGTCCAAAACGTCAACTAATATGAGTATGGAGGGAGTATATGAACCGAACTCTTTTTTTTGTGGTACTATCAATAAGAGGATTCCTTGGCATTAACTTATCACGAGACTTGCCCCTCATATGCTATAAATAGAAGTGTGCAATGCACGAACTGTATGCATAAGAACCAACTTCACAATCGGTAGGTTAGCAGAGGAAGCACTTTTAGACTTGGAAACATCAGCACCAATCGTCATCATACAATGAGTACAAAAGTAGTCCTTCGTCTCTTGGTTTTGGCCTTGGTTTTTACAATGCATACAACCCATCTAGCTTACGGTGAGGTTGATTGCTATCAGCAGAAAGAAAAAGTTAAGTCCAAATGCATGAAAACATTAAATCTCGTCACTGATTATGTCGCACCAAGCGAAAAGTGTTGTAAAACTGTGCGAGCATCCGACATGACATGTGTTTGTCATGCCCTTGAGCCTGAAGAGGTGCTTCAGAAAATAAGTGCTGTTAAAATGGTCCGACTCTCACGAGACTGTCACAACCCAGTGGCCGTTGGAACCAAATGTGGATGTAAGTACCAAATTTTTACGACTACTCATTTTATTTATTCAGATATATAAGATTTAGGAAGATTTTATCTATTTTAATTTTTTTATGTATTTGTACATATTTATTTAGTAACTATATATATATTAGTAAAAAATGAGTGCTTAATGTGATACAATAATGCTATGATTTTTTTTTCCTCATGGTACACTGTTTTACCTCCACTATTGCTGGCGGCGCATCCATGAGTATATACTTCCTCCATTCCAAAATAATTGCACTTCAGTTTGGATGAAGAGATCAATGTTGGTGAGAAAATACATAAATGCCCCTATAAAGGTGTAATCTTGCACCTTGAGAAAAAGAGAAAGTAGAAAAAGACAAGTGAAGTTATGTTACCTTATATCTAGAGGTGCATTTAGTTTGGGAAAAAAAAAAATTAAACTCTAAAGGTACATGTCAAGACGAGCAGCATCAAAGAAAGAGTCATGAAATGGTGGAACTCATGTGATCGGCTCGCTTTTTTTGTGTCATGTAATCAGTCAGCACAAAAATAAGAAATAACAATATATTTTTATTTATCATTGAATTATGATGGGATCAATTAAGTGAACGTCGCTTGTTTCCTCTTCGATCATCTGACGGTGACATAATCATTTAAATTCTCCATGTGAAAAGCTACAACTATATTAGGTGTTTATGTATTTTAAGAAGGGAATGTATCTAGTGCAAACTAACTTTTTATGAAAACCCGTACAAACCACGTCAAAAGAGTTGTTTAAATTCACCAAAAAAAATCATACATGTAGATGATATGATGATACACAACCTTGTAAAATATCTTGTCCAAACTCGACTTCGTTTATGAGATATAAAAATAATAAATTTCAAACCGTAAAGTTATCCAAATGATTTGTTAGAAAATTGTTATTTTTATATCTCACAAACGAAGTCGAGTTTGGACAAGATTTTTATAGAGTTGTGTAACATCATATCATCTACATGTTTGATTTTTTTTTTGGTGAATTTAGATGACTTTTTTACCGTGGTTTACACAGGTTTTCACGGGAAGTTAGTTTGCACTAGATAATGCCTTCCTTTAAGAATGAGTAAATTACACCATAGGTACTTAAACTATTAGGTGGTTACCAGATAGATACTTCAACTAAAAAACGTAACAGTTAGGTACTTAAACTATTGGTGGTTTCCAGATAGGTACTCCAACTAAAAAAAGTAACAGGTAGATACTTAAACTGTTGATAGTTCTCGGATAGGTATTCTAATAATTTGTATGCTTAGAGCAACTCTAAAAGTGGACCTAAAAATAGATTTAAAATTCTCTAATTTAGCTTTTCTCTAAAACAAAAACTGCTCCAACTACAATGACCTTAGTAAAAATCTCCGTTCCCCATATTTAGACCCCCTTTGAACAAAGAGAACTTACCTCTTTCGTTTTTATGTGAAAATGAACTAATTCTATGAAAATTCTATACATATTATATGAAATTCTTGAGTCCCAATGGGGGCCATTAAATATGCCATGTTATACATATTTTTTAGATCCACGAATCTCCATGTTTCCTCCGACGCCAAGTGCTAGCACATTTAGACCCTATTTGTCATTTTGTGGCCAGCAAGCAAACAACGCCTAGTAGGCCCAAACCCCTGTAGGGAACGCTACGCTGCAGGCGGCAATCAGTGGCACACGACAGACATCCTTTTTTCGAATTGGTCTTATATATATAAGAGCCTCGATAGCACTATAAGGTTCTGGGTTCGACTCCCTGTGGAACCGAATATTCCAGAATTCAATGTCATTTGTGCTTTCAATGGTAGGCGATTTTCCCGTTGATAGTGAGACGCCTGTGGTGACTTCATCAATTTGTCGGCTCGGTCTTCGGAGATGCTCGTAGAGGTAGGGTTTGCATGCGTGTTTTCATTAGAGTAAGTGTGTGTGCGTTGTGAATGTTGAAGTTGTAATGTGTAATCTTAAAAAAAAAGAAGTATTTCATCCCCTCACCCCCTAAGGCAAGGACACAGATTGTGTGTGGTGGTTATTCACGCTGCAAGATATGCCGTGGCCATACCTGGGCCATTCATCTAATGGCGAACGATAGGATTAGGGATCTTATTTTTCCCCTCCTTTTTTTTGTCTCACCTTCTACTCAAACGAATGTAAAAATAATTCAGGAGCATATCTACTGTATAGTAGCAGACAACACACATGGAGCTGAGCATAACACATGCCCATGTACTGAACATAATCAAAATCAGAGTTTGCTAAATTTTCAGCCATAAAGAACACATGCCCACATACTGAACGGAAATATTGGATCTCTTTTGACCAGGTCACTAATTCAATGCTAAAATCCTACCTATATTTTACTCTAAACTGAAGTATTTTTAACCTAAAAACTGAACAGAGAGCATATAACACTGTTCCTATCTTCATTGTTATTTTGCAGGTTTGTTGTTAGCAAGAAACAATTGAGAAGGATGATTTTGCCAAAAGACTTAGCTTATGACCGGAGCAACCACAATGTAGCAATAAAGCAGTCTATAATGATTAAAAATATTCTCTACAGGTTAGCAGAAACATTGTGAGAGTAACTCATAGAGCACCCAATAGCCAAGAATACCTATAGAACTATGGGTTATCCACAAGAAATAAAGAAATATTAATCCTCCCTCTCCCTTCTTCCTCCCCCCCTCTCTCTTGGTTGCAGCCTTACAGGCTACTATGGCACACTATGGACTACTCACACATTGTGACACGAGGGGGCGGCGGGGCACGTCTGCGGTCTGCCACTCCGGCGACGACAAACAAACCCACCCTTTTGACTCTGTTGAGACAAGCTAGGCCGGGTGCACCGTGGAGAGAGATCTGAGAGAGAGAGAGGAAACCGGAGACGTGAGAGAGCGATGCACACGCATGGTGGTCTCTTCAAATTCCCTTTTCCCCCTGACCCGAGACGACTGCAGAGCCGTCCGGTTGGTCTGCCGACGCGCCCCGCCGGACCATGGACTGGCCGGACGCCCGGACGGACCGGACGGGCAGGTTGCCGGTTGCTCACGGGAGCGGCCTGCCCACACGTAATGTATGTTCCCTGCCTACATCCACTACATGTAGCTGAAGCGGTCGTGATCATCAAGTCCGCGAAAAGGTCCTCTGCACTTCTAAACCTTTATCATCAGAAATTCAGAATCTAGACCTGAGCCCGCAGACCGGACCATAGTTTCTCTGCTGCTTCTCTCAGCAGTCATCATGTGCTTACTGTACTACCCTCAATGGCAGCCTCCGTTCGACCAAAAAAATAAAAATTCAGAGAGACTTACTCCCTCCGTCCCTTTTTATATGTCGCCGTGGGATGCGTGCCACAAATTTGACTTAATTTATAGAAAATACGTACAATATTTATATCTCCAAATAATTTTGCTAAAAAACTAGATCTAAAGATCTTTCCGATGATACTAATTATGATAGTAATCGATGATATTTATTATTTATTAAAATTGCCGGTATTTATGTCTCGGAAAGCGAAGCGACAAGTAAGAAGGAACGGAGGGAGTAGTACTTAGCAGTTGAGTGCTACTACTAGTACTCCAGAACTTGCATTGGGGTGGCTTATTCCATTTCATGAGAAGAAAGTAAAGCATGCAAAACACAGTGCTGTTTGTTCCTGGCTTTAAATTAAAATACATGCGTGCATATAGCAAAATATACTACCTAGGTTTTTTTTTTTTTTTGACAATAACTACCTAGGTTTGGGTTCGTACTGAAGGAAAACGATACAGACCAGATGATAGCAGCTATAGCTTAGCTTCTTTAGCTAGACTCCGAAATATATAGGCGTGCGTACGTGGATCAGTAGCGCTGCCGATCGCTCTTCGCGGTCCCTTTGACACTTTTGATTCAGAGAAGACGTGCAGCTTCTATCATTCAGTTATTAGTCGCCTGTGAATGCAAAACAAATTGGGAACAGTAAATGTTAATTAGCAGAACTACAGAAATGCATGCTTATGAGCTTTTTCTTTTTCTTTTTTTTTTTTTTTTTTTGTTTGTAGTGAACTGAACACTGAGCAGGTTTGATTCATGATCGCTAGCTATATATGTAAGTGTATAGGTTATCACATACCATGAGCACGTAGTAGAGAGTGTCCTGCTGGAGCGGCTCCACGGTGACGCCGGTCTCGTCGACGGGGACCGCCTCGCCGGTGTGGCGCGCCAGCATGGCGGCCTCGCCGAACGCCAGCTTCACGTCCAGGCGCATCGCCGGGACGCTGAACTGTGCGGTGGCGGTGGCCGCGCACGTCACGGCGTCCCGGACTAAGGCCACCACCGTCGCCGTAGCCGTCGGCGGCGGCGGCGGCGTCTCCCCGATCAGCAGCCCAGCATCCAACAGCCCTGCTAGAGATCGAGTGGAATCATTGCCAAACTTGCAGCCTTTCGAAGCTCGGCAGAAACCATACGAATGCCCTAGAGCTAGTACCTAGGAGTAGCTAGCTGCCGTGTGAATTCAAGAGCAAGATTTGTCTTTGGAGACGGACTGGTCAAGCAAGAGACGATTTGACAACCATCGCTCTCAATCTTTTCAGCAATCGTACGCATGGAAATGAAGAAAGCACCCCGACAAGACTATACAAGGGCGCCATTTATGACCTCGACGGAGACCCAAGTTGCCACGTCTACTGAAGGCGTCACTGCTTTTGGATCTCCATGGTTCTTTTCTCATCTCATCCAGTCCGGTCTTTTCATACATGCTAAATCAGGTACGGAATAGCATTGTACGATGTTCATGCAT
Source organism: Chrysopogon serrulatus (assembly GCA_015844335.1). Lineage (NCBI taxonomy): Eukaryota > Viridiplantae > Streptophyta > Magnoliopsida > Poales > Poaceae > Chrysopogon > Chrysopogon serrulatus. The sequence goes on along the minus strand of JADLZL010006154.1, from coordinate 34,735 downwards.
GAACAATCAACATGCATGTTTGCAGTTACTAATGCCATAAAGTTTTATCTTGGAATCTTATGCTTAAATCATCTTCCTACTACTGTATGTGATATATGAAGTAACAATGCTATTGCTAGCGATGTTCTTCCGCCTGAACGTGAATGGAGTATACATGTGCGCATGTTTGGCCGGGTTTCTCTCGGGTTCTTACTCCTGCTACTTCGAAGGAATCTTATCAAAAGAAACAGCATGGCTCCGGGGAGTTTCTTGGGAACCCTGCCCCACCAATCCTATGTCTTCGCGTTTATTAGTGACTTCGTCTATATATATACGTGTAATGTACCTCTAGTACTGTACGGAGTATGGCATTGCAGGTATAATGCTTTCCCAAGCATGAAATGGGAAACAGCTCACAACTTTTGGTTCTTTCTATACCTCTACTACACCTATCGGGCGATGTATGCATGCATATGCATGCTTACAAGCTGACAAGTTCCTCCTGTGCAAGTGTATGTAACCTTGTCATGGAAATGTCGATCCCAGCAGTTATACATCAACAGGTGCACATACAGCGTGACAAGATCGGTGCATGTACAGTAGATTTTATTTTACATGCATGCATGCCTAACCTTGTCTCATTGCCTGCGACACACCAACACCATGCATGCATTCATGCGTACATTGGCATCCTATGTGCTTGCAAGAAATTGGAGCCATGCATCCTATCATCGAAGTGGCATGTCCTCCCCTTTGCTAACCTCGCTACCGGCCAAGCTTGCAAGTAGCTAGATCGAGACAGAGCAGAGAGACCAGCAGGCACGAGGACGATGCGTGCAGTGCAGGTGCAGACACGGCAGGACGAGAGGAGACCCGGCCGGCCTTCGTCTATGCGCATGCATGCCAATCTTTTTGCACGAACAATGCTTGTAAATTGAAAGCCGGACAGAAAAGAGGGGAAAAGAGACAAGAATGAAACGAACTTGCATATGATCACAGGGCTATTACTGTCACGCACCTTGCAACTGGTCGGTGAGGACGCCGGCGGCGCTCGTGGCCGCGGCGGCGTTGCTCGGCGCAGAGTTTGGAAGCAGCATGGCCGCCGTACCGGCGGCATCTGCACCAGCGGCAGCGAGAGGGGCACCGGCGGTGACATCTGCAGCAGTGATCGTCGCGCCCGCCAAGCTGTAGTAGCCCAGCCTGGCCTTCTCGTCGTCCCTGATCACGGCGCTCACGGCGTCGGTCTTGCTATTATTATTGCTCAGATCAGAGCCGGCGCAGTTGTTGTTCCAGAAATGGCCGTGGGCGAGTCCCTTGGAGACGATGCTGATGTCGGCGCAGTCTTGCCCTAGAGCTTCGTTGCACAGGCCAAAGAGCACGGTGGGTGAGACTGAGACGGCGGCCCTCTGCATGGCCGGCGGCTCGTGCGTGTGGGTGTGGCCGCCAAGGACGCCGCCGAGCTCGGTGGCCGGCAGGTAATGCTGCCCACCTTGCTGCCAGTGTTGAAGGAACGGCGGCTCCGGGGTGGTGATCATCAGATCGGGCATCTGCGGCGCGGCAGGCGCCATGATCTGGCTGTGATACTGGTAGTAGAGATGGCGTGCGGCGAGAGCCGCCGCAGACTGCGGCAGCGGCGTAAGCAGGTCCATGGCCGTCGTCGGCATCACGCCCTGGACGCCAACAACCGGTCCGGCTGCGGGAGACGCAAGCGCGACGGCGGCGGTCGTCGTCGTCCTCATCACCGACGACTTGCTCGACGACCCCGAGGACCGGTCGGAGGACGACGAGGACGAGGAAGTGGGCGCCATGGGGGGCAGCAGCCGCGAGCTGCGGCGGCAGGTACCTCGGAGGCGTCACGGGTGCCAGCGCGCGCGCGCGCCAGGGTGGCGCGTGCGGACGGCTGCAGCTGCCCCGCGGCGCGCAGCTTGTGCTTGGTGCGGGACTTGCGGTTCTGGAACCAGTAGAAGACGTTGGCGTCGCCGACGGGGCCGTACTCCTGCAGCCGGAGGCGGATGCTTCGGATCTCGTCGCGCGGCGGGTTCACCATGCCGGAGTTGAAGATCCCCTCCAGGATCCTGATCTGCTCCGGCCGCGGGTTCCACCGCGGCCGCGGCTCCGGATTCCTTCCGCCGTTCTCCTCGCACCCTGGGCAGTAAGCACACATCTCAACGGATCTAAGCAAAGCCGGCCGGCCGGCGGCGATTCAGCGCTCGCCAGGCTTGATCAAGAAACCAAACCCTAGCTAGCATGCAGCAAGAAACAGTAACATGCAGGTAAAGAGTGCAACATGACATGCTTGTAGATAAGACTAAAGAGACAATCAGGCATACTTGAGGACATGAGCGAGGACTTGCCGGCGTTGTTCATGTCAGACTGCGGCTGCTGGAAGTTGCAGGCGAGGCTAGACCTGTACATGCTCGGCCAGTGCCTGTTCGAGGACGCCATATATGCTGCTGCTGCTCCGACGTGCGCTTTTATCGACGGATTGCCGGCCGGTGGTGGTCCTTCCTCTCTTGTTGCCTTCGGCAAGACAGCTGTGGTGGTCGTCTGTGCTCGATCGATGATGATGGGTGCTGCTAGTGGCGACTGGTGAGATGAGAGCTGGCAAGAGCGCAGAGATCGGCTGGCCGGGCAAAGAGGTGTGTGTGTTGTGTCTCCAGCTGTTGCTGCTCCTGTAGTTTGTACAGGAACAGCGGCTGTGTGGGGAGGGAGGACCAAGAACCCTATGGATTTGGCTATGGCTTTTCTTCTGTTATTCCCCGCTGCATGCTTATATAAGTGGCTAGCTTTCTCATGCATCCTCACCGCCTCACCTGCTCTACTACCCTGGTAGCTCCCTCCGCTCAAAATAAATATAGCTATGGTAGTCATGTTGGTAAAAAAAAAAAAAGTTTTAACTAAGTTTGTACTCCCCCCATTCTAAATTATAAGGCATTTTAATTTTTTTTGCTTATCTATTTTACTATATATTTAGATATATTATTATATATAGATACATAGTAAAATTAATAAATCAAAACAATCAAAACGAATTATAATTTAGAATGAAGGGAGTATAATGTTTTGGGACGGAGGGTGTAATATGCTTCAGTGCAGTGCACGAGTTACAACGCAGTTTACCATTTGTTTTGCTAGATCCCTTGGAATTGTGCGAGCATAAAAATGGAGGGGGTGATGAATGGTGACTGGTGAGATAGGGCGGGAGCAGGGCTGAATCATGCATGGTAAAGGGAGGGAATTGAAGAGGGGCTACTACTGATGGATGGGGACATCCCGGACATGGACATACCAAGCTACAGTGCGGACACATCAGTAGAGGAAAAGTACACTGATTTGATCCTTCTTCCAGTTTGTCAAGCAAGGATGACATGGGCTGGCAGTGGCAGGTGCCATTTTGCTGCCCCTCCGTAGCACAACGGGGAGTACGTAGATGGGAATTTTTTTTCGAGATCGTGCGTTGCACGTATTTCATTAAGACGAAGAGTACGTAGATGGGAATTTGGGATTCCCAACTCAAATTATTTTTTGAGTTTGGTTAAATTTACAAAGAAGAATATTGACATCTATTATTTGATAGAAATAACCTCCGAACATATATAATTTGGACATTTACTCTCTTCCTCTCCCACTGTAGAGCTATAACTCTTGGATGATTTGAGGTGTGGTTTAAGAGGGACTTGCTTGTATTGAGAGATCTGAGTGCTACAAGTTCAATTTTACGTCCTTTCGTCATTGGAGTCTCCTTTAATGCAAAATTTGAATATAAATTTGTCACCCTAGATTGAGTCGAATCATAGCCGACAATGCTGCCCATTGAAGTACCCATCATCTTCTTGTGGAGTGTTCTGGGAAGCTTGTGGTATCAGCCCGATAAAATCTCCTCGAGCTTGATATTGGTAGTTTGTTTATGAAGGAATAGGGTCGAAAGATACCCAAAGCCTTGGTGGCTTCCCCGACAATGAGGGCATATGCATTCCTGTGTGGATTGGCATGATGTTGAGTTAGATTTGTGTCCTTTGTGGTTGTGCGTTCTTGATCTAGTTCTGCTTGTTGTCTTGTGCAAAAGTTTCCCGGACTACTTGGTCTTAGTAAAATGTATATTTAAAATTTGCTGCTCAGATGCGTACTTCTTGTAGCCAATTCGTCTATCTGACTAGACACTCGTCTAGCTGAAAGCGTATGGCTAACTTAACGGTCCTAATTAAAATGGAGAAAAGGAAATGATGTATATCTTGTCTTTTTATTATATTGTCATTTATCTTTGACGATTTATTATTTCTTCGCTCATCCATTCATCAGGATTTATATTTCATCAGGAGTATATACAAACGAAAGATGAAACTCTCTTTCTCTTATTCCTGCAAGCGGGCTATCATGCATTCAAACTAAACAAAATCCATCTCCCCTATTTTGTCTCCTCTTGCTTTACTAGTATTAATTTGCTCGACTCTCTCTCTCTCTCTCTCTCTCTCTCTCTCTCTCTCTCTCTCTCTCTCTCTCTCTTTTTACTGAGAATTACCTCGGTAACAGGCCGGAGGACCTGGCTGCACTCAAGCAGGTTAATGCAATTCAGCGTCGCGACAGCGACATTTTATACACCGACGTCGTCATTCGTTCTCCAGCTACAAAACTATACGTAATCACGCACGGGGGTTCATGCCCGCACGAGCGCGCGGCCGGGCGCGCGCACGCTTGCTCGGTCGGTTTGTTCCCGGGCATTCAATGGCGGCGAATGGCGACGGAGATGGAGCGGGAGAAGTGCCGGCTCCGATCCAAGCGATCGATCGAGGAGGACCGCAGCAGAACTCGCAGCCTTGTATCTCGTGGTTCGTGGACGCAGTCGGTGTGCAGACTGCCGAGTCAAAATGACGCGCGAGGAGAGCGAAACCCCGCGCACGCATGCATGGATGCGCGTCGTTTTGCTCGCGCCGCGCGGGGAGAGACCGGTGGGCGGCAGGGCAGGCACCGACGGCCGTGCGCGTGGTCGCGAGTGGATTGACCCGATCGGCCGATCGCGGGAATGGATGGATCGGTGGTGGCGCGCCCAAGTCCGCGGGGACTGCTAGCTGATGACGATCGAACAGAAATGACACGTATGCTGAACAAATTAAAATGAAATGACCCATCTCCTTGGCCGGCCTCGCCAGCCTCGCCCGGTATTATATTTCTGCAGACCCATGCATATATGTTTGTGGGCGCCAGTGCGTGCGTGGCTCATACAATGACATGCCTGATGCCTGCTCCTCTCATCTCATCTCGCTAGGTGAAGACGCGCGCGCGGATACGCGGCGGACGCCCGGACGTCCCGCGAGTCTCCATCGGCCGCACGCGCGCGCACGGGCAGAACATATGACGCGCGCGACCTTGGCAATTGGCTCGGCGCGCGGCGCACGGCCAGTGCTTTGCTTGGCCGCCGTGTGGGTCTTTGTGGACGAAGGGCAGATCGATCGAGGACGAGGGGCATGCACGTTCTACGCATGAATCTCTACTCCTAAAAATTACCGAGTGATATCGTCTGCGCGCGGCTCCTTCGCTTCACCCCGACGATGGCCCCACCCGGCTTCGATTCACCTCGCCCGCGCATTGGCTCCGCCCCGCTTCGCCTCCCTCCCCCACTTTCGGGCCCACCAGGCACTTCGCCCCCGCCCCACCAGTCGTGCACTCCGGCAATCGCGGGCAGCACCCCGGGGAAAAAGGGAAGACCCATCTCCACCTCGCTCCTCCGTCGTGCCGCCCCCTTGTTCCCGCCCGCCACCCTAATCTCTGCTCGTTCTTGAGCCGCCATCGCCGCCACCGCCCGTGCATCTTGCGCTGTTGCTCGTGATGCCGGCCGGCTCCCTCGCGGCGAGGCCGTAGGGGGAAGACGGCCCTGCCAAGCGATGGGAGACCGCGGAGGGGCACATGGCGGCATCGGAGGCGCTGGAGTTGGCGGCGGCGAGCAGCGCCCAGGGATCCACCGCTGGCGGCGCCGGGTCCTCCCAGGCTGTGAGGCCGAGCGCCTAGGCGTCGCCGGCCATGCGGTCGAGCGCGGAGCGGTTATGGACGCGAGGTCGGGGAGGGACACCCGACTCCCTCAACCGCGAGGTCCGCAAGCGCCGCACCCTTCGCGAAAGCCACCGCCGAGCGCCCGGACGCCCAAACGAGCATCCCCGACGCGGAAGCAGACGCGGGGAACGGCGTCCGCCTCCTCCGCCTCCTGTGGCGGCGACGGCGGCAGGTACACCGGGGTGGGCCCCGCCTACTACGACGGCAAAGAACCCGGCCGCTGTTTTCGTGCCCCGCCCTATTCGATTTCTGTCGCGGTCGTCGTCTAGCTGCTGCCCCGCGCTTCATCGTCTTCGTGCTCATCCTCCTCCCACCGGCCGGCCGGCAAGAGGAGCCGCGGCCCCGCTTCTCTCGACTGTATAACTCCTGTGAGGAACGGCCTCCGTGGAGGTGCTGCTTCCGTCTCTCACGGCTCCGTTGCAGCGCACGCGTGATGCCGTGGTGCGCGGCTTCCTGCAGTCCGCTCAACGTCGTCTCCTACCGCTACTGCTCCATCCTTGAGCTCGAGTCCGAGAGCCCCGTTGCAGCCGGCGAGGCTCCAAAGCCGCTGCCACATCCGTGCAGCTCCTCTCGATGCCTTAAGGGTGATCCCCGTAACCAACGAGGACACGGTGAATCTTGGTGGCTTTATCATTGGGGAGGAGCAGCTTGTCCGGTGAGGACCCCCGTGCTCCGCACCCCCTCCCGTGTGCCCTTCCGAGCTCCGGGCGCCACCATGGTAACTTGGTAAGTGCGAAATCCCATCCTCCGCCATCCAAGGTCCTCTGCAATGACCGCAGCCGCACGAGGCCCCTCGACTTCCACTGTTCCACATCGTCTCAACCTCCTCCATGTAACTCCCCTTATCCCTGACGCAAATTAGACACTAATGCTTCGACTTCCCAATCCCTAATAATATTTGGTTTGATTAGGATTTGGTTTTTTGGGGGTTGACTGATCTGAGGACCAAAGGCTGCAATTTGGTAGGAGAATGTACCTGCGTGACTGCATCAGCTGGAATTTGGTCTTAAGGTATGCACAATTTGTAGGAGGATGCTAGATAAATTATGCTGGTCTATATTTAAAATGCCTTGATACTTGTAGGCTCCATTATTTGATCTTATCAGTTTGTGCATCTTATGATCCATGACTATAGCTGTTAGGGTTATATTGGGTAATGGCACTTCGAATCCTTTTGTGGCAAATGTGTTCACTTCATTTTATTCTCTTTTTGTTTATGGATGTTTAGAGATTCAGAGTTTACATATAAAATAAAAAATTTACATGTCGGCAAAGAACTATATGGATGCAATATTATCTTGTCATGTAGGCATCGACGCATGTTTCTTTTGGGGGTGCTTCAGTGCTCTACTGCTACTGGAATGAGGAGCTAGCATACTGCTTGGTTCACCAGTGTGTATTCTTTGTTTAGTTTGCGTTATTAGATCAAGAAAGATATTTTCTGCCTCTGTTGGGATCTCTGTGATATACAAACTGCAAAGATGTACTTATAGGCATAAAAATCTTTAAATTTGCCTGGCCTGAATCAACAACCAAAAGAGATGACATTCTTATCAGCCCTTTCATAAACACAAATTGAACTATAGGCACACTTCTTCTTTTTCCCCCAAAACATTGAGGCTTGATTGTAAGATGGTTGTTCATCCTGAAAACTGTAGGGACAAAAAATTTAGGGCACATGATAGGAGAATATGAGTAGTGTTCCACAGATTATAGGCGAAACCTACTTTGGTTAGCACTTATTTCAAAAGTTATATATGGAGGGCTACAAGCCACATAAGTGATGACTGAAATCTTTAAATTTGCCTGGCCTGAATCAACAACCAAAAGAGATGACATTCTTATCAGCCCTTTCATAAACACAAATTGAACTATAGGCACACTTCTTCTTTTTTTTTTCCCCAAAACATTGAGGCTTGATTGTAAGATGGTTGTTCATCCTGAAAACTGTAGGGACAAAAAATTTAGGGCACATGATAGGAGAATATGAGTAGTGTTCCACAGATTATAGGTGAAACCTACTTTGGTTAGCACTTATTTCAAAAGTTATATACGGAGATGCTACAAGCCACATAAGTGATAACTGAAATTCTGAAAATATGTAAATAAGATGTTGAATGTTGATCTCTAAAGAAGCTAAAACAACCCGCTGGCTCATTTTAAGAGTGACCTGGCTCATCTTTTTTTTGTGGAACTGATGACTGTTTGTTCTGGCTAGCATTAATTTGTTGTGGCTCTTGCAAATATGATCTACTGATTTCTTTGAGATTTTTCTTGTACAGGTGGACACATTGTCTTTTTTAGTCATTGTGCTACCAATATTTTCTCTATGCACTCAGTGATATGCTCTCGAGTGGATTTATGTTTAGTCACTACAATCCAGAAGCATTACCATTTTCGCCACACTCTATTCAGGGACACTGAGTGATCTCAATCTCTGTTGTCATACTGAGCTATGTTATCAAATAGACACAATTCAGTGATATGCTCTGAAATTGGTGTGATATTTGCATTAGAGAGAGAAATAAAGCACCAGAGATTATGTTTTTCTGGAGATGTTACAAGATTCATGGCTGACACAACAAGAAGCCTCCCCATCAACATCTCTGGCAACTGGTAGTTTCCTCTCCTGTGCAGCCCCTCTAGCCATGTTGTTTGCTTGTGGAATTTGAAAAGGCATATTTGGTATATGCTGCTGTTAGATGCTATTTGGGTTATGAGGAGATCTTGAGTAGTACAGAGCAAGTGTTTTAGCTCCTCCAGCTTGGAGAAGGCACATTTATGTCCATATGCTTTTACCAATTGTGGAACTTGTTTAACCTTTCATCACTATTTCCTTTTTGTTTTCAGCGAACAGGCATTTTGAAGAGACCAACATGAATGTGTGGAGCAGGTCAGTCACATACTATCTTTAGTTGGTATAGAATTCTAAATTCCCAAATAACTCTCTCATAGTCTCATTGCAGCTGTTCCAAGACCATTTTGGATGGTGATTTTTCTCTCTTTTAGTCCTATCCTTACGTCTTTGGTCCTTGCTTCTCAGTAAGTGCTCAAATTTCTGAATAGTTTGAGCAACTGATTTTGTCAAATAGTTTGTGCAGCAGTTTTTTCTCTGTTCAGTGTACAGCACCTCAAGTGAAGATGTGAATCTGGTTTCATGTCAATTGGAATCAGGTTTGGTTTTGCACATGATTTTGTCGAGCTGCAGTTTCTCTGTTTAGTGTACAGAAGCAGCTCGTGCTCTCTTTTTTGTTTTTCAGATTGTCAGTCCAGCAGCAGATCAACCCTTGATCAAATCGATTACATTTTCAATGCATAGTGTACATACTAAGTTCAGAAAATTCAGTCTCATGTGATTCTTAAACTTACTCACCATTCGCTTAAGCTAAAATAGCAGCTTCTACTGCAGCTGTGGCTGTGTTCCTCTCGGGAGCACAATGGCAGCAACAGCTATCACTTAAGCTCAGCCGAACAGGTCGTCCACATGATTTGCTAGGGCTAATGAAATTCTTGCTTTTTCCAATGTAGTGACCATCTGCTAACTCAGACAAAAAGAGCACTGAAAATCTTGAAACTATTCCCACTGGAAAGATTTGGAAGTGCCATCATATATATTGAGTTGAGAAAACATCATACATGTACATGGCAGCTTTTGAAGCTTTTTCTGTTACAATAAAATCTTAATCTATCGATCTTACTTACATATACGAGTATCTTGTTCATGGCATATTCATACTGGAAGCAATTTTTTTTGGTATGTTGCATTAGCATTTAATAACAGTGAAGCCTCCCTGTTTTTTGTCAGGAAGAACAATCTTGATGCTTTGGCAATAATGAATGTCCAGATTCAGCGGAGGATGATCACTATACCTGCTTAATTTTTTGTGGTGACTCCTATTTGGTTGAGTTTTAGTTCGTAGCTGCGATGAGGAAGATTCTTGTGCTTACTGGTTCTTGTTCTTCATACCTATAGTTATATGCACCAATGTTTTTTTATGAACCTGTTGGCTGATGTCAGACACTGATTTATGAATGCATGCTTCCTATATGGTTGTATGGAGTATTTGTTAAAATCGGGATGATTTAATGATTCCTGCATGCCCAAATTATTTTTAAGATTTGGGATAATTTAATGATTCCTGCATCCACTACTCCTTGGAACAAACATTTGCTTGAGATTTTAAGACTTGTTTTGCTGTTTTGACGAACCAGCTTTTCAGGACACCAAATCTGAACCCTGTAGTGGACGATGTTGTGGTCGGCCTACATGTCCCTTGTTGGCCTGGGCTTTATTTGGTCCCGTTGCAACGCACGGGCACGATCCTACTGAATGAAATAAAGGGAAACCCATGGTGCACGGCCGATCGATTCGTGTGCTTCACGACTCCACCGCGGCCTCGGCGTAGAAACATGCATGGCACTGGCAGTGGCAGACCAGCGCCTGGCGACTGGCGACTGATGCGCGCACGCATCACGATAGAGGAGACTCCAGGAGAAAAGGCCGTCTCAACGACCGCGCGCATGCAGTAATGGAGAGGACGCGAGAGGAGCGTACGGCCGGCGCTGCATGCAGCTTTGCGCGGTCGTCGACGCCACCGATCCCGCTCGTGCGGCCCTTGTCATGGTCCGCGAACCCAGACGGCCAGACGGCGACACCCTGACTGACACCACCACCTCTACCGATCACGGTCAGAATCAAATCGTTCAGCAATAATCACGGATCATGCAATCGAAACAGCTTAAGTGGCCTGTTTCCGTGACAGTGTCAGCAGAAATGACAATAATCATCATGTCGTGCCAGGCTTCCTAGCGCCTGGTTCGGCTGCCCCCTGCATGCCGGTGAAGCACGAATCGGGAGAGCTACTCAGGGGCTTCTGGGGAACCAGACCAGGACCACAGAAACACAGCCATGGGGCCATGGCCATGGCGGTGCATGGGGATTAGGCCGGCCGGAGACGTCGGAACGAATGACCGGCGCGGGCCACCCTAGCCTGCCATTCAAGCCGCTTCGGGAATCTTTCTTTTCTACTGTACCAGCTGCATGCCGTTGCCGTGTCAAACGCGACATTATTTATGGGGGGAGACACGGACGAACGTAGGAGTACTAGAGGCGAGGCTGCAGCCGAGCGCAAAGTAAATGTGAGTGTTGCACGTTTGGGGAGCATTCATGAATGAACCAGCCGTACTTTCGTAAAACTGAATGAATGCTCCAAACTTACCACAGGTCGAGGCATCAATGCTGATTCAATCTGGATGTCTTGCATTGGTCAATGATGATCGAGAGGCAAGTTTTAGATGCATGATTTCGTGAACCGAGGCCTTGTTTTGTTAACCGATGTAGTTTCAGCATCGAGTTGTAAGTTTTTCCACTCGTCCACACATCAACTACAAAATATATGGGCATTAAATGTTAACCAAAAAATAACTAATTACATTTTTGTTATAAATCAAATAAATCTTTTAATCCTAGTTGGCCATATGTATACTGTTTTTTTTTTACAAACCAAATGGGAGCTTGCAGCTTTTTCCACCTTTTTGCATCTAAACAAAGCCCCGATGTGATTTTTGTGAACCGAAGAAGCATCGACATGCAGTAGTACTACGTCCACACAACTACAAAAAAGCAGCAGCAACTGCTAACCAGTAACCACCACATGAGGGAAGGGACACCAGGCAGGCAACATATTCCTGCACACGTGCACTGCAAAACCTGGAGCCTACAGCTGCAGTACTACACTACTACTCGCGTGTGTGTCCAGGTCACAACCACCGTTTTAATCTGTGGCACGGAAAACCTTGATTTGTTTGGTAGCCTTGGCGTACGTGGAGTTTGACGCGCGCCCGTCGCCTGCCTCTAGCCTCACGTCCAGATCTCGAACGCATTTCTCATCTGATCCCTCTGGCTCAGCTGGCTCCCAGTCCCAGACTCCCAGCACGCCCAGCCAGAACCCGCACCGCCGATCTGCCGAGAAACAGCCACGATCCGCCGCCAGGAGCCCAAAAAACGCACCAAAACCGAGCCGAAACACGGCCCGGAACACTTTCCAGCCCTCTCCTCCATCCCCCCCGCCTCGGCAGTCGGCACCGCCCGCCGGGGGCTCGGCGGGGCTCGGCGTGCGCCCGACTAGGCCAACCGACCACGACGCCCGCACGCGTCCGCACGGCATCGACCGACGCCGCACCGAGCCAAGCCAAACCGAGCAAAAAACCAACGGGGGTGGGATTGGAAACTGAGAAAAAACCCGCACCCTCGTCCGCGAGCTCTCTCCGCCCGCCCCTCCCCATCCGCCGCGCTCCCCCCTCCTCATCCACCGCCCGTCCCTCCCGCCGCCCGCCTGCGTGCGTGCCCGTGGTGGTGGCGATGGCGTACCGGGCGGACGACGACTACGACTACCTCTTCAAGGTGGTGCTCATCGGGGACTCCGGCGTCGGCAAGTCGAACCTGCTCTCGCGCTTCACGCGCAACGAGTTCAGCCTCGAGTCCAAGTCCACCATCGGCGTCGAGTTCGCCACCCGCAGCATCCACGTCGACGACAAGGTCGTCAAGGCCCAGATCTGGGACACAGCCGGCCAGGAAAGGTACGTACCAACCCCAGATCCAGCTGTCCTCCGCGAGCCGCATCGACCCCTTTCCTCGTATCTGATCTCCGATTGGTCCATTTCATCACCGATTGCTATGCCTGTACCTGCGTCGTATCGTATGGATGGATCTCTGTAGCTCTTTGTTTGGTCGGTGCACCCCCTACTTGCTGTTACACATGGACGCAAATGAACTGCTTGGATCATCATTGAAATAAAATGGAAAGAATCTGCACTCATTCAATTCACATCTTCCATGATTGCACTTGTTGCACGTGCCATTTTCAATCTACTGTATCACATTTCGAGCTACCAGAATATGCAGTTAAAAGATTGTGCAGTGATACAGGCAGCCTGTTTTGCCAGATGTGAAGTTATAGTCGTTGAAATTGTGGATAGAAATCATAACTCTAGTCCTGTGCTGAACTGTTTGATTGATGCACAGTGTTGATTCTGATTCCTGTGTTTGATATAGGAATACCATTACTCATGTGGCCTTTTGCCGTCCAACTATTTTCTGCACTACGGATAACTTATATCATTTGGTGGGTGCTTCTGCAGGTACCGTGCTATCACAAGTGCATATTACCGCGGAGCAGTAGGGGCGCTCGTCGTCTACGACGTCACACGGCATGTCACCTTCGAGAACGTGGAGAGGTGGATGAGGGAGCTCAAGGACCACACGGACGCCAACATCGTGATCATGCTTGTGGGCAACAAGGCGGATCTGCGCCACCTCAGGGCTGTCCCGACCGAGGACGCCAAGGCCTTTGCCGAGAGAGAGAAGGCTTTCTTCATGGAAACGTCGGCCCTGGAGGCGATGAACGTGGAGGACGCCTTCACTGAAGTGCTCACCCAGATCTACCGCGTCGTGAGCAAGAAGGCCCTTGACATTGGTGACGACCCTGCAGCGCCTCCCAAGGGCCAGACTATCAATGTCGGTGGCAAAGATGATGTGTCTGCGGTGAAGAAATCTGCCTGCTGTTCGTCTTAGCTTGGAAGGATAGAATATGTACGTGGGTTGGTTGATACTTTCTGCAGTAGAGGGCGCAGGACGTTATTGCAGTCATGGTCCTCGTTCTGTATTCATGTGTTACCAGGTGTCTCGTTGATTTTGCCATTTGATACATTGATTCATTCAGGATTTCAGCCTGCTGGTACAGTTTAGGGATATGGAAATGTGCGGCTATCATATTTTTTTGTTCGTATAGGCCTTCTCCGCCTTGTTGCTTTCATTTTCTGTATCTGTATACTGTCGCTTCTCTTATCAACCTAGTGGCATTGCTTAAACAGGCTGTTTGCTTTGGTAGACTTGCTACTCATTGGATTGTATCAATATGTTTGGCAGTTGGCATGCCAAAGAGTGAAGTAATTAGATGTTCTTGTCTGCAGCAAAAGTACGTGCCATGTACGAACTGATGCTGGTGCCCGATGTAGCACGGCATGTCGGCATGTATCATACATAGCTTAACACCTTCGCTTCGCCACCAGCTGCCGTGGCTGAGGCTGTTCAGACTCGTCAACACCACGGAATGTATGTGTAGTGCAAACGCGATTGTCTCTCTGAATATAGGCAGAAAGGGAAAACCGTAACAAGTCCTACTTCAGCAGCAAATTCTCAGGATTTGAGGTCTATTTGATACGAGGGCTATAGCTGGCTAAAAATTAACCTCATTAGCTGTGGTAGTTCATCGAAACAGAAAAACTGATAGGTCATCGAAACAGAAAAGCTGATAGGTGGACTAATTTTTACAACAAATTTTAACTATTTAGCCAATTATCTAGCCAAACATAGCTAATTTAAACTACTACATCCCAATTCTATAAGACATTTGACTTCTTTAACACTAAGTTTGACCACTTGTTTTATTTAAAAATTTATACAAAATATCACTTCTCTTATCGTGGCTTATTTTATCAATGAAAAATCTTTAAAATAACTTAAATTTCACTATATTTACGTAATTTTTTAAAAAACAAGATGAATGGTCAAACTTGGGATTAAAAAAATCAAACGTCTCATAAATTAAGATGAAGTAATGTTTAATCCCAACCAGTAACTAGCCATGTGTATCCAAAACGCCCTTAGATAGGAAGATCCACCACTAAATCTCATGCAGCTCTAGCAAAATGCTCCAGAATGAAGACAACTTTTGGTTCTCTCAATTCCAAAATGTACAGAACTTACGGTTTTCGGGTTTCCTTTTTGAAGAGTTAAGATAAATACAATGTACAATGTAAAGTGAGAAAGCATCTAGCAAGGCAATCATGGGAGCTTTACACACCATGGTGCCATTTAACATCTAAAATATACTACAAAATATCTGTACAGTTTTTTGAAGCTCAGTTTATGTCCACAGCAAAGGGGACGGCAAATAAAGGCAACCATGTCTATATACAAAATCGCGCTAATTTGCCACACGGTAATAATGTTATAGGCGACGATCATCCATTCCTTCTATCTGATGACAAAGCTGTTGTCTTGCAGATGGGGCACAGATTTTTCATCATCAACCATTGCTTTATGCAATTGACATGGTACTTGTGACCGCATTCAAGTGTTCCTATAAGTTCTTTAGCTTCATACTCCTCCTGCAAGGCATGGACCAAGTCATACTCAAGGACAAGAAGCATATATCTGGCTATCGAGCAAATTGCAAAGACGATGGTTTCACTGCTTTCAGTAAGCAGTACTACTAGTACCGGTGGGGTACAAATTATCTTTATCTTTATTATTACTGTGGCAATGTGCAACAGCAGAATCTATTATATACTCCCTCTGCTCCAAATTATAAAACATTTTGGGTTTTCGAGATTCATATCTTTTGCTATCCACTTAGATATACAATATGTCTAGATGCATAGTACAAACAATGTATCCAGAAAAGGCAAAACATCTTATATTTTGGAGCAGAGAGAATAACTGGTAGTGGGTTAATGATGTACAATTAACAGATTATAATTCAGTAGTGAACATCTGAACATGGCAAGAGGTTGACCTGGCATATTATGCAAGCATCATTCTCCAAAGAAAGCTCAGAAAATTGATCAGAGATGCTAGCTGCTCCTGGAACATGAATAGTGGACCTCAAGTTTTCTTGGATATAGCTTTCTGTCAAACCAGTATTGACATCACCTATCTGCTCTTGCAATGCTACAAGCTCCTGCAGAATATGCAAAGAAAAAGAATTTAATCAGATATAAACACACTCAGAAAAGGTGCACAAAGGATTCACAAGCATTCAAATGAGATACATGCCTCATAAGTCATGTTATCCACATCTAAACGCATATCTCTATGCTCATCAATAACATGTCCTGCTTCATAAATCCTTGAATGATCCATCACTGTAGTGTTCTGCACAGTGCACAGATACATCAATTACTTGAGGTAGCTGCATGAAATAGGAAATATACACGGAGGGCAGATTCAGTCATGTAGACACTGCTGACAGGCTGTACTATTGAGTCAGTGAAAACGTTTATCTCACATGCTTTTGTAGCTTAAAGCCAGCAGGTAGTTGGGCTATGAAATTCACATATCATTATATCATGGCAATAAAACAAAATGGCTCGTACATCTTGGCAAGAAGAAAGAGATATTCAGACAATAATGGATACAGACCATGACTGCAGTGAAAACGTGAAAACTGTCATGAGATATTTGTGCCAGTTACATACTATAAGACAACTGTTAAAACAAAATCAGATATTTAATGGATACAGACCAAATTCATACTATAAGGTTCTGTCAGATATTTGCCAAATTCAAAAATTAAAAAGTCAGGGAACATGAATTTCTAGAACTTGACACATTTCAATGAAGGGCTACAAAGCTTCCATGACTGTGAAGTGAATATTTGCATCTAAATTCCAACATAACTAAGAGTACATATGTAGCGCAACTATTTTTTTATATCTATATAAAATATGAGTTGTGCTTCAAGAATGACTACTAGTATGAAACACTGACATCTCTGCACAATCAACGATGCACCCAAACTGGTAAATTTAAACTGTAATATAAGTTTTACGTCATTACCAAGAAAGACTGCAGTAGACGCAAAAAAAATATTCAAGGAGACATATTTTTCAGCATTTAGTATTGTTATTACTACATGCATGCAACTATGCAAGAACTTTACAGGTAAAATTTTGGAAATATGAAGCCACCTGATATGGCAGAATTCTTAAAGCCCCATTGTTAGCTTGGTTTATCAGAGGTGGATGCATCGGATGCCCAAAAGTGTGCTCAGCATTGAATGGGAGGGCCAGCATTCTTGGATCTAAAGGAAGGCCTGCAGCAGAAGGATTTAAACCAGGCACCATATTGTTACCGATGAACTGTTGATGGGGTACTTGTATTTGAGGTGCTTGCATACTATGCACAGGATTCTGGCAGAAATGAGGTAGTTGCCCATGAATAGAAGAATGACCAGCTTGATAATCCTGAATATTTCCATTTGGCATGTCTGCTGTTCCTGGTGAACAAGAAGACAAGTTAAAAGCAAGAGTTGCCAAGTACATCACTAAATAACAAAGATTTCCACTTAACTTCAATCCATGATAGCAGAAATTTACTGCTAACCTTATTAGCAAAACTAATAAAAATAATCTATTTTATCAGTCCGAATAATTTGTAAACTGTGAGATGATTCCTTAATTCATCATTCAGCAAAACATCAGATGGTTATATCTTTATTCAGAAGGTCTACTAACCTGGAGGATTGACCACTGCATTACTATATCCCCACTGTGGTACTCCATGACTTGCAGGCTGTGGAACCCATGTATTGCACTGGCTTATGTGACAAGCTGGATATAAATAGTTACCATGAGGTACCAACTCCGGGCAAGCAGCCACTGAACTGAAACTGTTTGAAGCATCCGCAGAAGATTCTTTTAAGAATGGCCACCCATTACTGTTGTGGTATTCTGGTAGGTTTGAAGCTGCAGAACTGGGTAAACAATTTGATTGAAATGAAGCATTCCATGGCCCACACACAGGATTTTGAGGCATGTGAACAGATGAACTTGAGCCAGCAAATCCATGAATAAAATGATGGTTTGCAGCAACTACAGCATTTTTCCTTTTCATGAATCCAATAGTACTATCACCAAAATTGACACTGCTGCTACTCTCATCAATAGTTCCTGTGGAAACTTGATTATGTAAAGATGGTGGTAGCACATTGCCCAGCCCAAAGCTTTGAGTCTGAGGAATATATATGTTGGCAGCTGCTGCTGACATGCTAGGGTTGTACATAGTCGTTGGGAAGACAAATCTCGATGTAACACTGGCATGTGGGTATGAATTATGAACATGCGGGCGCTCATGATTCCGCAAATCACATATACCAACATTAGCAGTATTTCCTGGAACTCCAACAGCAACTTGCATGCCCAGGTTGGATGAATCACTTACAGTGCCTGCATAATAGGAACTTCCTGGTTGAACTTGGACATGCCCTTGCTCCCATTCAGGATTAACAGACTGATGTGTCCAGAGCATATTTCTATGTGACATGACGCCAATTTCTATTTCCTTGAGGAGAACTATTGCAAGTTTGGTCAGCAAATATCCTTTATCATCACCTCTCCCTGCATACGAGATTGAACATGGTCAGCATTCAATTTAATATGGATATCTAGAGATGTAAAATGCAAATGTCTTGTTTAAGTAAATGATGATAATTCCCAGTACATGCTGAAGCTTGCAAGTGGGAGCAGAATATCTTGCACCACAAAAATGACTGGTCTTTTATTGTTTGTTTGTCAGAACAAGGATGTCTTTTTAATTTACGATTTAAATGCACATTTATTTGTCCATATATTTATGCAAGATAAATCCTTGGAAGCATCACATCATCAATCACAATTTTGCAACTAAAATTGCAGTAACGGTCATGCGTGCAAGACTGATCAGCAGCAAGCAGACAGTAATTACTATAGCACAATACTCTAGTAGTGTAGTAGCTACAACAGGATTTCCATGAAAGACACCAGCTTATCAAATTAGCCCATATGCATTATTCTATATCGGATCTCAGTTCGCTAGACCTCCACAGAATAGCTGGCTCAAGTTGGAATGCTGCAGATGGAGTTTGCATCTGAAGTGACATGTCGAATCAGCCCTATAACAAGCTATGCATAATAACTTGCGAGTATGGTAATTGATGAGAAATTGCTGGCACCAATGGGGTCACACTTATGACATAATAAAACCAAGCTACAGATATGCATCATTGAGTTACTCTCACAGATGACTGGGTGGGAGTAATTTATGTTAAAAAATAAACAATGCAACCTCCCGCCAAATAGGCAAATAAAATTGAATATTCTTATTAACTGAACTATTTAAATGTCAACCAGGAAGGCAGGAATAGAAGACTCAGCAAAAACAAGCTGTAAGGTTTATGTCACATGAAAATTTAGCAATGATCTAGGCCTCTGCACTGAGCAAGGGTGGATCTACCAGGGATGCAGATAGGGTGCCTTAGCATTATTCCCACTGCCACAATTTGGAATAACATTGGATTCAGGAGCTGCAGAGGCTGTGAGAACTTATGCTGGGCAAAGAGGCACAATAGTCTAAGCCTAATTGGAGTTTGGGCCATACTGCCTAATGACCACGTGTGTGCAAGTGACAACCATGTGGTTGAGATGGAGCCGTACCATAGTGGTGCACCAGTTTTTACACTTCTCTTACTCATCATAAACCCTAGAGAGCCTCACAGTGGTTGTTGAGCTCTCGTGTTCCATCTATCTGTGCAATTACACACATTTTCCTCTTTAAAAATATCTTTTGACCCAACTCTGTGGCATCGGTGTGATTTGCATTTTAATGGCAATATTAATTTGACATGAAAGTAGGACTCCAAATCCAGTGCTACTATGGTACAACGAGGCAAGATATAAGAATATAAAGTTTCAATCCAAACCCGACCAGCAAGCCGCAAATCTGAAACTCTAGATGCACCCATGGTCTAGATCTCACTTGGTAGAATGGTAACTACAGTGTACAGCTAGTTGATAAATAAGTGCCGACTAGTCACAACCTTGCGACATGCAATTGGGGTAATTTTCTAAAGCCTACTATACAGTTACCTGATGAACGAGTTTCTATTTTCTAAAGCCTACTGGTTTCTGTTGGCCTCTCTAGTGATGTCAAATACTAAACTGGATGTGAAATGTTTGATCTGAACAAAGCACCAAGCTTTAAACACATATTAAGAGAGTATGCACTCCAGTACATAAGAACTCAAACAGTTTCTGAAGAGAAATTCATGCAGGCGAAGGTACCATGGGAAGAATTAAAAATAAATGTGACAGAAAGACTCAAAGCTTGCACTAGATTGCAGGGGTAGAATGGGAAAAAGGAAAAAAAAAAACTTAGCAAACAGAAGCACGCAGGGCGTATTCACTCATTGCTCCATGCACCTACAAACAGAAGACATGACACGATGCGAATTGGTTGACCTAAGTTTGGCTCATCGTGGACGACATTGCCAAAGGAGAGAGGGAGGTAGTGGAAAGAGGGTGAAAGAGTACTATAAAAGCAATAAATAAATTATGTTGTTGTTTCCCTCATGTTGTGTTGTGAGGACATCTTAACCTTGCATCAACCATGTCCACCACAAACTCAAGGATGAGTTGTTTGACTAGGGAGAGGAGTAATTATGTGCATAGGTCCAAACGGTGAAACGGCAAAACGTAAGCTGTAGAAAAAGTTATGAAAACTCATAAACAATTACGACCATTGAGATCCCATGCTTTGGGGATAAATTGATTGGTAACCCATTTTGTTGTCTTATCTAAAAGATTTAGCTGTCCCTTTCCTTGTTTAAGAAGATTAGAGGCTTTTATGCAAGATGCTCTCGACAAATTTAGCAATATAGCACATTTATTTACTTGTCCATTACAGAGTTTGCATCTTTCTTGGAGCTTGCCGTTTCTGTTCCTCTCTGCCCATTCGTGCCCTTGTTACAGAGCTTACATTGCTAAGTTAAGTTGTCGGTCGCATAAATCTAAAGCAACGACAAAAGGATATCTTAATGACGTAACTTCAACAAGATGCTAAATGGATATATGATTGCAAGCACAACAACCCTACCAAAAACTCTTGGCAGCTAGTGTTGTAAGCTCAGCTGTGCTTGTGCAGCAATCTTCATTGTCTCCAGTTCAATATAGCAGGTCGGAAAACCGTTACCCTTCCGTTGACCATAAAACGGCCCAACGAAAAACTACCAAGATCAACAATGCTAGGAACTGAAAATCCCATGCCCAGGTTGCAAATAACTGAAAACACTTAATTTTAAGACCAAAACAAAGAAGACGCTCTAACCCTTGTCACAAAAAAAAAAAAAAAAAAAAAAAAAAAGACGCTCTAACTAAATTCTTCAAACCAAACCAAAGTTCAGATATATAACAGTTTCAAAGTCCAAATTATTCCCTGATTGTTAGAACCAAGTCTCATTGCTAATCAGAAAAGAGCATGACAATGAACCGGCGCAGCTATCTCCTGTCCATGTTCAACTAAGAGTCTCTCATTCCCATGCAAAATTCTCCGTGCCTACCTAAAGCTTATGCTGACCGTGGTTAGTAGAGTCTCAACCTGTACAGCCATCCCAAATGAAAAAAAGCCATACTACCCCGCACACATTTCAAACCATATACGTCCCCCATCCACCGCAGGTCCAAGTCCACTACTCATTACCGACAATGTTGACTCCAAGCTCGATGGTCCACATTCTGAATTCTGAAACGAGCTTAGCTGCATCAACCCAGCGAAGCATGCAGTTGCAGCACACAATCCTTCGGAAAAAAAAAAATAAACGAACGGGGCAACCAAAATCCCTTCTTCCAGTAGCTTCCCGCAGCCGGTGCGGTTTGCAGCATGAATGCTCCCCAGCCCCCAACCAAATGCCCCCGAACGTTCGAACGAGACCCCTCACAGACAGCTCCGAACACTGGCCGAACGCCCAATCGCAGCCCGAATCGCGGCGCTCGGGGATCCGATTCCTTCCCGGCCGCGGAGCGTGCACGCAGACACAGTCGCACAGACGGGAGCGGGAGCACAGCAAGCTCACCCGCCGCCCAGACAATTCGACGAGGAAGTGGGGGGAACGAGCCGCGCGAGGATTCAGGAAGCATCACCTCAGCAGGACGTCGGGCCCGCGATCGGCGCGGGAGCTGTCGGAATCCGCGCGGGGGGAGAGGGGAGAGAAGCCTCGCGCTGGAACGAGGCCGCGGTCCGGTGGTGACGAACGAGGTGGGGAGGAGGGGGGGGTTGGACGGAATCGGTTGGTGGAGGCGGTGGTATCCGGTGGAGGAGGGAGGGGGTTGGGGGGATCGATCGGTCGGCGGAAGGGGCCGACGGTACGGGTGGGTCGCGTATTTATAAGACGAGGAGCTTTTCCGGGACGGAACGGGGAAGGGCGAGAAAAGTAGACCAAGCAAGGGGGTCTCGCTTTTTGTTTGGACAAAAAGGATGCGGGTGATTCATCAATCAAAATCGCGTGCTCACGTTTTTCGTCTCGGAGGCTTCGTAATCGGGGCTCGGACAGCGCGGCGGCCGTCTTTTTTTAGCGCGGGCTGTGCTGGGCTTGTCTATCTGTTCATCTCTGCTATTTCTGCGTCGACACATATCCTCCCAACTATTCTCCGTGCGATCCTCGTGCCGTACTGTCGTCGTGTGACTCGTGCTACGTACTAAAACTTTGGCCAAGAGCACGTCTCATTCTCGTGTGCTTGCAGAGCAAGAGACGCGGACGGTGAAATCGTTTTTGCTTGCTTGCACGGCAGAATTGTTGGTTGAGACAACAAAGCTTACGAGTAGTATGTTATGTCGCATCCTCCCTCCATCCTCGCAGAAAAGGCAGCCATTCCCTGATGATGGCGACGAGCTCTGGATATGGACGCCACTCTTCCTTCCGTTCGGTTCGGTCCTTTTTTTTGGCTGCATGCAGCCCAACCAGGCCCCGTGGCAGTTCATCCTTGATTGGTTGGCTGAGACAACAAAGGCCTTACCAGGCTCGTCAGTAGTATGTTTTGCTGTTTCGCATCCTCCCTCCATCCTGAGCGCATGGGAAAGCGGCAGCCATTCCCTTTGATACGCATGGCAACCGAACAGAATCAACGTCTGGCCTGGATATGGATACGCCAACCAATCACGAGCCCCTTCCTTCCGGGCCTTGTGGCGAGCGGCTTCTGCCCTCTGCAGTGAACCAAACGCGCCCTACAAGACCCCCGGCCCTCTGCAAGTGGCTCCTATGCAAATACGCTTTACCACCCGGTCCCAGCCTCCCAGGCACACCCAACGCTTGGCTTGTCCGTCGCCAGCAGCCACTGCCGACGTCACAGATTATGGGGGGAGATGAACATGAGATCGTTGCATCATTGCGTATGGGTATGGCCAGTGCGCCGGGCCACACATATCATCGTCTACTACTAGCACGTCATGTCACTTTAAATGGTAGCGTTAGCGTGCCGCTCCGGCGAATGACGACGAGAGATGGGTGACGACCCCTGACCTCTCTCTCTTGATCTCTTCCGGATAAGCGCGACTGCGCGTCCGTCCTGTTTGTGTTTGGGGCCCGGCTCGTATGCGCACCGGGTCCCGCAGAGTCCGGCGCCGTGGCCACGAGACGCAACGCAACGGCAAACGACACGGGCGGATGCTCTCGTCGTCCCGAGCCAACGGCCTCTGCGGCACATGGCCTGATGGCTTTCTTTGGTCACGCGGCTTCACCCGCCCCGCAGCGAGCGCGTCCGTCAAAGGGGGGGTGAACGGCCGGCTGGACGCCGTGGGCGATGGGTCCGGGAAACCGCAGCGCGGCCTCGGCGCCGGCGCCTGGTTTCGCCGCGTCCCCGCGCGCCCACGGCTGCGAGGAGAGGGGATCAGGTGGTGAAACACGGGGCCGAGCGGGCGCCACACCGCGTCGTCGCCGGCCGTCCACGTGCTCTCGATTTGTTTATGTTCACTCACGTTCTGTTATGCCCTCCGTCGTCGCCGTCGCTCTGCCTGGCCGTAGAGCAAAATGGAACAATAGATAGTATGGATGGATGGACCTTGAGTTCCCGGGAACCGAACAAAAAAAAGGAACTATTCTCCGAAGGATCCCTCGAGGCTCGAGCAGGATATTCCCGAGGGAGATGCCAGGTGACGGAATCTTCTCTCTTTACGAACTCGAGCGCTTCTTTCTGTACGAGCCCAAGCGAATCCACAGTAAAATCCCTTTTCCTTTCCTCTACTGTGGTTAGAGTTCATCTCCTTAACTCTAAAATCAGATATTTTGTCTCCTCAACTCTTAATATCTTTTTGTCCGGTTCGTTTATTTTATTAAGCCGGACTTATTAGCTATTTAACAGTATCTTTTTCTCTTAAATCGTCTAATAAAATAAAACAGCTAGTTTATCTTATTAGACGACTTATATAACCATCCAAACAATCTGTTTAAAGATATTTTAACTTCCCAACTCTTACCGTTTAAATTATCTTCCTACCTAGGTTAGTACGCTTTCAAACGGTTTTATTTTTTTCTACTTCTACTATTTCAAATTATAACACATTTTGATTTTTTACACTTTTTATTATATATATGTATGCAGACATAGTTTTATATATATCTACAAAGCAAAAGGTACGTATATATAGAAAACCGAAAACATCTTCTATAATTTATAAGAGTACACGTGCTATTCTACACCCTAAGTGTAGAATAATATTCTACACCCAGTATCTAATACTGATTAATACTGAACAAAATTCAGTATTGTTCAGTATCTGCGTGTTAGTATTATTCAGTATTTCGTAATAATACTCGACCTTCGACCGATACCTAACGTGCTTCATATTTACTTGTTTAATATTAGATACTGGGTGTAGAATATTATTCTCCATCTAGGGGTGTAGAATAGCGCTGTCGTTTACAAGAGTGCTTAAAAAATTCACCGCTGAGATGACTTTTTTTTCGCGAGTCGGGCTACACAGTCCAAAGTCAACAGCCCGTGAGTTTTGGTTTTCTACTCGGGCTACACACGTTCAGAAGTCAAATGAAGTTTGTTTAAAGCGCATATCTAATCTCACAGGATTGACACCGACACCATGCAGCAATGTTGAAACAAGAAACTTGTTCAGAAATCAGAAGTCAAATGAAGTTTGTTTAAAGCGCACATCTGATCTCACAGGATTGACACCGACAACATGAAGCGATGTTGAAACGATGCTACCTCTCCATTGCCATTCCTTTCCATGTCATGGCAGCCCGAACAGGTTCGCAGCACTACTACTGAAGGAAGGGGACAACTCGAAACCAGGGTTCACAAATCACAACAGAACTACTGAAGGAGGTCCAGGGTTCACGAATCAAACAGAACTACTGAAGACTGAAGGAGGCAACTCGAAACCAGGGTTCACAAATCACAACAGAACTATATGGGTTCAAAATCACAACTAAAGGAGGGCAACTCGAAACCAGGGGCTGCCATGTGCCCATGACAAAAGAGGACAGCTCAAACTGAAACAAACCGGCTATTGCACATACTAAAATGAAGCCCAGCACGTCTAGTAGCATTCAGAAATCAGAAGAGAAAAGACCAGAAATCCACCAACAAACAGCATAACATAACACATGACTGAAAGCCAGAAAGCAAATCCAATGACAAACCACAACTGACATCATAAGCTAATAAGCACACCATAAAAGATTTGATACCAATTGTCAGCATAACATAATGGCAAACGATTCAACACAACACAGATGGAAATAAATGCAGTTTACATGTCTGATTTAACCATAAAATAAACTGAAGGAATCCTGCACTTAAAAGTTTTACTTAGCCAGGCAGAATATCAGTCACACAAGCATACTTAAAATATAGCGGTGAAAGACGAGCTAAGCAACAAGTCCAGAGAATAACGCTCGTCTCAGAACAGTTGGCCACAGAGAGCTCACTGTTTTGCCTCCCGTTCACGGTTCCACTGCTCAATCTTGGCCCTTCGCTCTTCGCTGCTTTCCCTGACTGGGCTCCTTGCCCGCCTCGGAGGGCTACCATGCCTGCGCCTTCCTCCATCATCATACCTCTCATGCCTGCCGCCTCTGCCTGCTCCATCATCATACCTATCATGCCTGCCGCCTCTGCCCGCTCCATCATCATACCTGTCATACCTGCTACCTCTTCCACGTCCACCGCCGCCGCCGCCACGGTAATCATCACGGTCACGGTGGTGGTAGTCATCACGGTCACGATGACCCCTCCTTTGTGGTGGGGGACTTCGGCTTCGGCTTCTCCCATGGTATCTCCTGGAAGCCGAACGCCCATACAGCTTCCTCCTGAGATCCCTGCCAATTTGCTTCACATGCATGAAATTACAGTAGCCACCACGGTTGCAGCTGTTCTCCTCAAACTGCCTACAGGTTGCTTCACGGAAGTCAGTCACAGGAGAATACTCAACAATTATAGGGCGGCCAGAGTAAAAACGCCCCTGAAGAGCATTGTATGCTGCAGCTGCCTGTTCTTCCTCCCTGAACTGGACATAGACATTCCCAATCATGTGGTCAGCAAGGTTGTCACAAACATTCAGATTCTCAATCTCACCAAACTTGCCCAACTCCTCATAGATGTCCTCATAGAAGTCCTCAAAATGCTCCTGCATCTTCTCAGGATCAATGGGTTGGCCTTGAGCATCAACTCCAGGGGTTATCATATCAGGGCGCTGATACATGTTAGCAAGCACAAGAGTTGGTGATATAGTTGGCCTGTTGTGCAGACGAGAGCAGCGATCCCCATGACGACAAGCCCCAATCTTGAAGTAAAAAGGGCAGTTGACCCTGTCCTTCTCAGTGCCAAAGATCGAAGCCAAGTGCTCCGCCATGCTTCAACTCGCAGACTGACAACCTTCAAACATAAGCAAGAATAGTATCAGAAACCATCTTCAATACAAGGTGAACTAGAGGGGGTACAAACTCATTTACTGTTATCTATAACCATGGGGATCAAGGAATACCTCAATAAAGGTCCTCAGTGTGCAAGACTAAGTAGACATAAACGAACACAAGCAGCTAAAACAAACCAGAGTTCACAGCATATGTATCTTATAGGATCACCAAGTAATATTCCTGTGAATTTACCCCCTGTACAGCCCACTGTGTAAATGGATAATTATGCAGCTCAAGCTCTGGCAATAAAATCTTAATCCCCATCCCTTTAAAGACCTAATCTGCACACTTACTCAAAAAAGTTAAATATTAGGAGTAGTAGTGAACAGAAAGACCAAAATAATTGTATCATCAGGCAAGTTCTTGCCCCTGATAACTGATAATTTTTTTACCTATAATATATATCTGCAGATTAATGCCCAAAGATCAACTAAATGTAAACAACACGAAAGTCTCTCCACTACAATGTTTAGGAGTGTTCGCTGCAGCTGCATGCAACTTCTAAACTGCAAATTCTGTAGAAGAAGCCTGCTGCAGCTGCAGGAGCTGCGGCTTCTAACTGCAGTGAACAGGCCCTCCCCTGCAACTGCATATAGTAAACCAAAAAACACTGCAGAGAGAGATAAAGACAGCGAGGCCTAGGTTAGGGTTCCGCGACCGCCTTGGTGGAGCAGCGGCTGCTGGCTCCAGCCTTGGCGAGGGCGCGAGGCGAGAGGCGGGTGGGGGAGCCGCAGACGCCGCCGCCGAGCCTGGGACTGCCCCGCCGTCGCTACCGACGAATCTCCGCAAGACGCGCTGAGAAAGAGCTGCGAGAGATAGAGGAGCAGGGAAAAAGTAGATCTCACCGGCTCCTTCTCCCTTCTCACGCGGGATGGACGCCGATGCCCCTGGATCCACGCGCTGCGGCTCCTCTTCCCTCCTCACGCGCGTAGCCGGCGACGGAGAAGAAGCCCGGCGGCCAGGAACGACGGAGGGCTGCGGAGAAGAAAGGAGAATTCGTGGTGCGCCGCAGGATCCCCCGGCCGGTCTCCCCAGAGCTATGGCTAGCTAGGGCTAAGGGAGAGAACAAAATATATATATGACGTGTGGGCTGACAATTCGTAACTGGGCCGCAAGTTTATTTTTTGGGCCAATACGAACGAGGAGAGCGTGTGCCCCGCAGTCCTTTATTATTATTTTTTTTTTCTAAGAAAAATCCTTATTGATCCTTCTTCGTTCCTTAGCATTGGCTTGCAACGAAACTAGTTTAAGCAGTGTATTAAAAAGAGCTGGCCTGCTAAAAGGACTTTGCGGACGAAGTTCAGAATCAACAAGGGAGTGTATAACTGGGTGCTTACATTTTTTGAGATAGTATGGAGTTCTTCATTAAGTTCGAGACAACGGGAAAAGAAAAACTTTAGGGCTTTAGAGTTTATCTGTGGCCTTTGTGTTTTGGACAAGGCTTTAGAATCCATAAAGAACTAGGATCCAACACAATGGAGGTCCTTGAAGAAGTGGTGCTATGCACCACAACTCCACAAGGTCATTCTAGCAGTTTAGCTCAGGATCTGCAATTCTGTACTCACGGAGCTCTGTACAGGCTCTCCAGGGAACACTGAACCAAAAAAAGACAACACCAGGGGGGCAAGGGCCAACGAAAGACAACGAGCGGGTGTCAGATAATAGTGATAATCTCTTTTGTGTATTATATATGAAAAAAAAAAAAAAACATGTTGCCATGGAAAGCACACGGGCAAACATGACATGCTAAATTGCTAAATGACCTATCTGACGGCAAGATACAACTCCGAAGAAAAAGATACTGACCGGTACACACAACATCCGGGCATCATGGCTTCATGATCACAAACACTTCAATTGCTGATTTGCTGAACTGGAATAGATCTAGCCCAGATTTCAGCATGAGAGAGAATTGTTAAGTACTCGGCCACAGAACACTAAGAAAAACACCCACCTTTGGAGATTACAGATTACTGGACATACATCATCATAAGACAGGAAATGTTCAAATGCCATGCTTTCCTAAGAACCTGGAAGCAAAGTATGATAGGCAGTCTCAGCATAATTCCTCGGAACCAAAAATGTTCAGCAGCTCAACTCCCTAAGCGTAGAGATACGTAAAGACTGTGCAGGCTGGGAATTATAAATATGAACAAGTCCAATATGCCTTTGATTCAAAGGTTCAACTACCTACCAGAAATATGATCAGTTGTATTACAGTCTGTTGAATTCGATCAGACCAGGTCTCATAAAGGACTACCTTCTAAATTCTTTTTAAAGTTATTAGAGATTCAGGGTAAGAGGAACTAAAACTTGGGCGTGCTATAAGCATCGCCACATCTAGAACTCATGGTCTTTTATTGCTAATCTTACAAGGCTACCAGGAGACATGTTTAACCATAGCCCTCAAGATTCAACCATTCTTTCATAGACCATATGTACAAAAAAAAAAAAAAAAAAGTTTACCTGAAACAATGGAAGACACGACGCTACTAACATGTTCAGTTCAGATTGCGTACTTGAGGCAGGATAAAGCTGAGCTCACATTTATGCTAGCCAATAAGTGAAGCATTTGCCGCTCTGCTAGCCCATCAAACAACCAGATTAGCACAAAACTACACAAGGATAGATGTTACTCACTGAAAATGCTCGATTTTGCCACGAGATTGAGAACTAAGAAGACTAGTGACCTTAAGTGTGCAAGACTGCAAGTTGATTCTTAATTGTCAATCACACAGTGCAATGCATAGAAGTTGATCACAAACATGAGAAGCTGAGAATGCTAACAAATAAACATCCTTAAACCTTCTATGTATATCAATACAAAGACCGGCAGTAACCTCCCGGCTTCTCAAAAACATCCTTATAAAGCACTTAACTCTTATCTGCACAAAACAAACAATAAAGCACCAACTTCTGCATAACTTATTAGTGGTATGCTGATGCTGCAACCTTACACATAAAGCAAGGACTTCTCCATAACTTATTATACTGGCAAGCTGATCGACTTGATTTGATCATCTCATCTCATTACTAGAGTTGTCTACTAACCCACAACTATGGAATTTCCATTACATATCCTCACTAGTCAACATGACTAGAAGCTCATAACTTCTGAGCCGAATAAACACAACATTGGCGAGTAAATTGTTAGCGATAGTTCACCACCTGACCTCACTGACGCGGGCTCCTTCGAAGTATGTATACATCGGATTCCTCGTAGGCGTACTCAGGGTCGAGGTGCTCCCGTGCCACCTTCTCGATCACCGGGAAGGCAGCCGGAACAGAGTCCCAGAACGCCTGGTGCGCCTCGGGCGACCGGATCTGGTAGCCGAGCAGCACCACGCCGCGCTCGGTGTCGGCGAGCGCATCCATGGCCGCGATGAGGTGCGGCACGGACTCCTGGACGTAGACCACGTCTGCGGCGACGACGAGGTCGAAGCGGCGCGGGGTGGCTAGCGTCGCGAGATGCGCGGGGCAGTTCCAGTGGAGCTGGGCGAGGCGCGGCGCGCGGGGGAGGTGGACGCGGTTGCGCCGCAGGTTGCGCCGCAGCGCCGGGAGAACGGCGGCGATGTCGGTGAGGACGAGGTCGGTGAGGCCGAGGCGGCAGAGGCCGAGTCCTGCCGGGCCGCACCCGGCGCCGAGCTCCACGGCCCGGGTTCCGGGGAAGCGGAGCACGTCGGCGAAGGGGAGGGCCGGGTCGCGGAGGCAGCGCTCGACGAACTTGACGAGGACCAGGGATGAGGGCCACACAGAGGTGCCCACCTCGAAGGAGTCGTTGTCCTGCTCGAACGTCAGCACTGCGCCGCCCACCGGAAGCTCCACCACCGGAGACGCAGTGAACCGCATCTCCTCCTCCTCGCCGCCGCCGCCGCCGCCCGCCGGCCCGTAAAGCCACTGAAGCGAAGCGGAAGGGTTTTGGACGGCTGCGATTCCGTGCGCGGCCGATCGGGTGGAGGCGACAGTGAACAGAATCTTAGGCGCGAGACCCTTATAAATTTTAAATTCAATATAGTCCCCTTAAAGTTCACGGAGCAAAGTACCTTAGGGACACAAGTATAATCATAAAAAGTTTACAGGGCAGAAATGCAAAAATAGAAGCAACAGCGCACCGCCGAAAGGGCACCCCCCTCCCCCTCCGTCTCGTTTCTTCATCCCGCACGGTGTCGCCCCTCTTCCGGTCCTCCCTGATGGATCCCAAGGCGGCGGCGAGGTCGAAGCGCTCGCACACGGTGCACGGCCGCCGCGTCCACCAGACACCCGCCGCCGCGGCAGCGCACAGGCAGAAGCGGGCCGCCGCAGCCGCCACCACCTCCGCCCCCCGCAGCCGCAACCTCCCCTCGAACTGGGACCGCTACGACGCCGAGGGCGAGGCGGAGGACCCTGCGGCCGCCGGGGAATGGACAGGCGAGGTGGCTCCGCGCAGCAAGGGCGCCGACTTCGGATTCCTGCTAGAGCAGGCCCGAGCGCAGCCCCGCGGGGCCCGGGACCTCAGCGCGCCGTGTCTTCCCTCGCAGGACTTGCCATTTGGTGAGTGAGTGCCGCTGTCTTTGGCTTCCACTGCTACTTTCATCCTGCTCTGCTACCAGCTGTAAATTGAGTAAGCTCATTGACATTTTTGCTTAAAACAGAAGTTGCGGTGCTATCATCCCTATAAATATGCATTAGATACTGGTAGCTATGGAAGTTCTAGTCATACTGATTATGAGGAAATTTTAGTACCCCAAACACCCTAGGGTATTTATTTAGTTATTTGTTCTCATACGAACATTTGAATTCAGCTCAAATCTTCTAGACTCAATTGATATATTTATTGATAATTCCTAGCATTCTGAGTTAGCTCATTCTAACTGCATATACATTTTCTGAATAATCCCACAAATTGATATGCATAATCTGTAATCTTCGTGATAGATGTTCATGGGATGTTTTAATTGAGGATTGCCCTTTGTGTCTGTTGTCGCTTTTAAGACTGTTGATTTGTGGTTTTCTAGATTTTATGCAGGCTTCTACCTCTATGCTCGAAGCTAAAGGTGAACAAATCTTGTCCTGGTGTGCTGATGATAACTTTATATTAGAGGACGATCTAGCACCAGATTTTGAGGTACAATATATCAACTTTCTAAATTGTTTTGTGTCGTGCAACACAGACAGTCTTATCTTGAATGTTATCATTACTCGTATAACGTCCTAGTATCTGATATGTTGTTCGAAAAAAATGAAATGATCATGGTGGTGAACACACTTTGGGCTTATTGATGTACATTTTGTGGAATTTGTTTTAGTTAACTGGACAATGGTAGCCTATTAGAGTATAAGTGAGAATAGGATATGTGAATCAACTGAGACTTCTATTTAATTGGTGTGAACTTATTACTCTGTATGTAGAAATTCTTCACTTTTATATCTTTTTCTGGTTGTGGTCTTACAACACATTCACGTGACAACAGTTCTTCTCCCCAATTCTCAGGTGCCTTTTCTCTCCATGGATTTGGATGCATTGGCCAATCACCTTTCAAAGATTAAGCTTTCTCGGAGACTTTTTATAGAAGAAGATCTATTTCCTGAGGATATGGTATGGTCTTTTGACACTAAATATTGTCTTAATCTTTTTATAGTAAAGCCATAACTGTTTCTTCACATTTCCTTGGGAAATTTATTTTGAAAATATTATGAACATAGTTTTAATGCCTGAACTAGGGATCTTGCTTCTACTGCTGTCTGCATTGTCTTTCTGTCTATGTTCACTCTTCAGTAGTGACAGGGTGCTTTGATACTCTGCCCCTTATGCAGCTACAGATGCATTTCTTGCCATTTTGGCCACAGCCCAATTCTTTCAGCAACACTAGCCAACAGGGCAGTTGCACACACTCAGAAACAAAGTTTATTTTAACTTCTGAAAACTTCTGATTGGCATCTTTTTCCTGTTGTATCACAACAGTATTGCAGTATCCTGTCCATTTCGTTTTTTGATTAAATCTCTGTGTTTAGCTTGTTCTGTGCATGGCAAGTACTAAGTACCAGGGTTTTCAAGGCCTCGCCTTGGCATCCAGGTGCTAAAAAATCGTCGACAACCCAGTCACCTAACTAAATAGCATCGAGAGAGGGGGAGGGAGGGGAATGTTAGGGATACCAACAACAAGACCCAGCAGCTGTCTTTGTTGCCATTCCCTCTATCTCCGGTGCCTGTGGCCTGTGCAGAACTCGTTCTGTTCAGCTTTGGTGTGATACATCGGGAAGGGAGCAGCAGTGTGCTCTATCTGAGACTGAGAGAGTGCAACTCAGGGAGGAGCAGAGAAGCGGTAGGAATAAGGATTGGAGGAGTTGCAGGCAGCAGTAGTGCAACCGCAGAGAAGGGGAAGTTAGAGGTGGTGCGGAATGAATCGGGATGAGAGGAGTTCTTGCCTTCGGTGAAACCTATACTCAAGTCAGGGTGGTTATACAGGCTGGCTGGTGGGCTGGGCAGTCCCTTACGTCTCCTCTTCCCTTCTCCATTATCTTTTTGTTTGTTGTCTTCATCCTTTATGTTAATGCCTTGCTGTTTCTTCATATTGTTTTGATTAGAAGGTGCCTTAAGTACCATTGTATATACAATTTCTTGGCAATTAAATCTAATGTTTCTGCTGGCTATTGGTATCTAATTAGCTGCTGCGCCCTCCTTTGGTTGCCTTTATTTTCTTGTTTCAGCTTACAGGCATAATTTATTTTTTGCTGACAGTAACATGATATTAATTTTATTTGGTTAACATGCTTAGCATAGTCAAAGCTTCTTTCATATTCATTCACCTTGACTTTGTATCCCTGGACCTGTCTTGTTACTTCTAGGCTGATGCATCAGAAGACAATGAAATACTGATTGAACTTGACACCTCCGTGGAAAGTGATGCTAAAGGCAGTTCAGTTGAACATAACTTGAACTTCGAACCCAGGAAAGATACAAGTCATCATGAATACGCCAGCAACATCTGTTCTGATGATCAAATGAAAACAGAACGGCAGTCTCAATGTTTTGCACAGGAAACTACAGCATCTCCGAAGATTAGTACTCATCAAGTGAATTCAGATAGTGAAGAAGATAAGAGGTACAAACAAATCATGGATAGTGATCCTGGTACGAGCCATAGCAAAGGGTTGAAATTTGAGGTGGGTGCTGCAGAAGAAGAACTTGATATGCTCCTCAATTCATTTAGCAGAACTCGCCTTTCTAGCTCCAACTTGGACAGACCATCTGAACAAGTTTCAACTTTGCAAGAGGTCAGTCAGTTGAACGAGATGGTTGAACCTAGCTTGTCTTCCAAACCACCTTTGCTTGCACCTCTCGACGATGCTCTGGATGATTTGCTTTCACAGACTTCCCTTGCTGTACAGAATGAAGGTTTTGCTACACAAAATATAACTTCTCAACCAACTGCTAAGAAAGTTGATGTGACATCGCCTATTGATTATTTGGTGGATGATTTGCTTGAAGACACTTCGTCATCCTTAAATGAGCCAAAGCAAACTACAACTGCACAAGCATCTAACAGCACCCTACTTGATAGTGTACCCCTTCAATCTGGTCCCTTAAATGCATCTGCATCGGATGATTTTGATTCATGGTTTGATTCGCTATAGGACAGAAAAAGGTCAGTGCCGTGAAGAGTGATGGCTGGCTTCAGGGGATCTTCTTGGCCATGCATAATCCCTTTAGGCCTTTATGTACTCCATTACTGAATTAAACTTTGTAACACTATGTCAAGCTTGATTTCATTGTTATCATCTTTGTATGGGAAGGAGCCACTAGAGAACAAATTTCTCTTTCTTTAAAGCTCTTTCTTTTAAGAGATGGCAGAAGCTCTGTCTTTCAATTAAAATGGAAAAAAGTTTACACATACTGATATTCAAAGTGAATGCTATGAATGTACATAGGTAAATTCTTTTTCTTAGTGTTAGCCTTTGGCCAACCTGCTGTACTCTAGGTGGGTGAATAATACAGAGTAATTGAAAACCTATAGGTGGGTGAATATTACAGAGTAATTGAAAAACTAGTTATTGTTTTCAACAGCCGCTCCAACTCACCACCTCCATTGACGCATACTGTACGGTGGCCGAAACCTCTCTCACGTAGTACTGTTCAAAAGGCAACAGCAGGCTGCAGCTGTTAAGTGGCTCACCGAAGTACCGAACAAAATGAAATTGTTAAGTGGTGCCAC
>JADLZL010006153.1:0-25348 GCA_015844335.1 Chrysopogon serrulatus | reverse complement strand
TTGATTGATGAAGCGGCTTCTTTTCTTTGAACCATCTTCCATGACATCTTAAATGCCACTAACTTGCTGATGATAAGTGTTGAGGTCATGGTGGCTCAAGTCCTCCATGTTGTGGAGGATGGTGATGACACATGCATACTTGCTATATGGTAGCGTGGTGATGACCTTCCTTAGTGTGCATATCGCCTAGCTTTTTAGTCCAATAAATTAAGTTCAACCAAAATTACATATCTCTGAAATCTCATTTCCCTTCATTTTAAAGAATCATAATTGTGTTTACCTAGGCAATATTTCTGCTCATGGACACTACTTGTACTATCAAGGAGCTCATGCAATTTTAACTAGATTTTATTTTCTTTTTGTCGAAAGTGAACACTAGGTTGAAAATGTCCTTATTAAAATATTTACATAAGCAATTTTAGCTCTTGCATTAGGTAAGTTTCTTCTTCATTACTCATTGTGGGGTTTGTTAGGGTTTTTAAAGGTTTCAACCCGATCACGAGTAACTTTCTAAACACCTAGGTCAATTATTCTGGGTAGCAAGCTATTCTTGCACACCAATAGGTAAAGTTAGTGATGTTAAAGCGCTGGGGCGTAGAGATATCACTACAAGAAATCTAGGCTTCTATAATAGTTTTCAAAAGATAGAGCACTTATCTATCATAAACTAGTTCTATGTTGTAAATAATAGAAGTTTGTGACAAAAAAAGTTTGTTAAGTCACTGTAATGTTGCATTTGCACTCTTCCTATTGGTATGCAATGTAAGAAACCATAGGCAGTGGTGCGGCAAGTACACATGTAGTACAGCAAAGAATGTTAATGAGCAATGTGGTTACAACCCTTAGTCCTCCATGGGGACATGTGGGTAGAAGTAAAGTCGTGCATTGCAATGCATTACACTTAGAAGTATATTTATATTTCTATGAAGCAATTCATGCCTCTATTATTTTGCTATTTGAATTTGATGCTTAATGAAACTAAAGATTTAAATAAGTTGGTCAAATTAGTTTGCTTGTTTCCCCATTTCATGTACATGATCTATGATGATGCCTTGTGGGATAAGAGTAGTAGCACATTTGGCGATGTTGATATATACTTCAAACAAACAATTATTTTGTAATGAGTTCATTTTTATGTTGGAGTTGTATCTTTGGTTCATTTCAAAATTGCTAGTTGCAGTTCCACTTTATTTAATGTTATTTCATCATAGAAGGCTTAATCTAGATGAAGTGTTTTTGCTTCCGCATACTCAGTTGTTGTAATGCAGTGTGGTAGTTCTAGAGGATTGTTGTGTTTTCTTCTAGGGTGTTACATAATTAGTTAGTAATTATGGAGTGAAACCATTTAAATAGATTTATGAGAACTTGTTTTTCAGAGACACAGATAAATGTTGGATGTTCCATATTTTTGTCGAATATGGATCTAGAACCGGAGAGAAAATACTTAAAAAAGAATTTAGATATATCAATTTTATATCCCTGTTAAAATAATGGATACGAATACGGCTATCCATATTAAGTTTTGTAAGACAAACAAGGGAGAGTTTCCCCACCTAGTTTATATATTAAAAATGCAAACACTTGAGTAAAAAAGCACTGAGCTTGTGAAGAGTTACAAGACAAAAGATGATAGCCACATAGTTTAAGGTTTGTTGCATTACAGTCTATTTTGTAGTCATTTTTGCCAAATGATGAGATCATCACACACTCTAGAAATGATATTGTGGCTTAATGATGGTTGGTTCGTGAAAACCTTTGCATTCCTAGCATCTCAAAGAAGCCACATAAAAAGTGAGGGGCACAAACAACCATAGAGTAGCATCCAAGAGAGGGTGGGTATACCCAGTCCGAACTTTGTCATCGGTCAGTCTAGCAATGTTGCTTAACTGAAGCTTTTACCAAGCTTGGCACTGGTACTACAGCCAAAGAAGACATGCGAATGATTCTTGGAGCATTGTTGACAAATGTTGTCATCCAGGATATGCTTTGCAAAGAGGTTGGCGTGTGTGCTCTATTTGCCTTTGAAGTAGAGCCAAGAAAATATCCTGATCTTGGTCGTCACCCGTGTGTTTCGTATCCGGTGTCCATTGGGGTTAGGCGAGTCTGGCTAGTTTAGCTTCAGACACCGACCATCAGCTTCGTCATAGAGATTGATTCTCTGCAAGCACCAAACAAGGTCTGCTAGCTAGCCCACAACAACATTAGTTAGTCTATCACAAAGACGCAAATCAAACCCGCTTTCAAAACTTCTTGAACGAGACATTAGGACAAATGGTGTGAGAAAACAAAGCAGAATGAATAGCATAAAGCAGGCCTTCAGGGAACCAATCATCAAACCAAAACGAAGTATAGGTTCCATTAAGGACATTAATAGACCTATATGTCATAAGCCTATCATTGATGATTTGCCAAATGTAGGAGGAGGAACCGTTAGAGGGAGTATCAAAGGTGACAACATCTCAAAGAATTCAGTTCTTCTAGGGAGCGGGGTCATGAGAGAAAAGCTTAATAATGAACTTCATGAGCATACATCTATTTCGAATTTCAAAACCCTTAATATCGAGCCCCCATCATTTTTAGTGGTGCAATCATTTTCCTAAACCATCAAACATTTAGAGCCATGGCAGGCCTCTTCTCCTATCCAAATAAAAGAAATCACGGTGACAATGATCGATAGCCTTGATAGAAGTCTTGGAAATATTCAGAGCTGACATGTAGTGAAGGGGAAGAGAGATGAGAACTATAGTGACAATAGTTAGATGGCCGGTATGGTTGAGAAGAGAGGTGTGCCAACCAGAAAGATACGAGCCACGGGATGAGATGAGGTAGAGGCAGTCATTGATAGAGAGCTTGTAGGGAGAGTGGGGAGGATAAGGTAAGTTTGGGGAAAGGGAGGAAACAGTAGTTCCTAAGATGGCAGCAAGCTCTCGAAAAACTGCGTCTATAATACCAATAGGAAGGAAGGTGGTTTTGTGGTTGTTGATGGAGAGACTAGTGGCAAACTCAAACATTCTAGGACTTGTTTCACTTCAAGGATGGAACCACGATAACTATTAAGGAAAATAAACATATCATTTGCATATTGAAGAACCGCACAGGGATCACTTGGATCTAGGGGGTGCCGGAGCGAGGAGGATATGCGAAGGTGCTGAATGAGGCGACCAAGAACATCGACCATAATAATGAATAAATAGGGGAGAGGATATCTCCCCTACCTTAGGCCTTTGCGATAGTTTATCTATCAACCTAGAACACCATTGAATAACACCAGAGTTTTTTCTTACTCAAGTTTTTAAGCGGATACAGATTCGGATATTTTAGATCTTCAGACATCCATTTCCATGCCGGGGCAGGTTGCATCTCAGAGAAGCAATAAAATCCTACCGACGGTTGACGTCTCGTCGTTATAGTTGTTTTGACATGTCCACACGCTGACGAGAATTTGGTCCGGCCCTACAAATGATTTGCCATCATACAGTTGGGCAACATTCGATCTCCCCTTTAGACAGTGGATGATGACTTGGACTGACAATGACCTCTCTCTTCAGCTCCTGGATTCTTTATGCACGCATGCATGCATGCATGCCGGCCCTTCATTATTCTCCATGTTCTATCAATGTCTTTATATAGTTTTTCGGCTACCTGCACTATTTTTCCAATTCATTGCTACCTTTATATAGTTTAGTTTTGAACAGCATAAACTTTAGTGTTTGTGTATATATATTTCATAAAAATTCTAGAACAAAAGTAACATTCCTGATGTGTCCACTGGACAATAAGTCCTAGCGAAGTTTAAAATTGATTATGAGGGATATTTTTGTTGTGCCCTGTGATTAAACCAGTGTAAACAAACAATCTTACAATCGGTTGCCAATGATACTTCTGAAATTCATCCTGCACATAAATCGCAGCATTATTGTGAAAGAGTAAGCTAGCAATCATGAAACTTTTTGTGTGGTGATGAGAAAGAAAAGAGACAGGTTGAAGAAGATATCTTGGTCATTTTGGTAATACCACCAAGACAACAAAGATAAGGCATTTGCATGTCTGTCTAATCCTATGGTGCGCCCCCTGCCTAGCCATTCCTTCCATCTAGAGCGACGATCTGGTTCTCTTGCTCCCACAGAAAAACCTCAGCCGACCAAAGTTGTCTGAAAAAGCCTCTCTTCCTCCGTGCTCTCCTTTGTCGCCAACTTACACCTAATGATGCACACACATGCATATCCCTATCCAAAAGTCCAAACACAATGGACACCTCACCTTTTATGTGTGACCATACTATGCCGCTATCATGTACTGCCACTATCTACCATTCAACCATTATTGTGCAGGTGAGTTGGGATATAGAAAATCATTTTCTATCATGGAACTGTATGGATGTTCGTTGTTTGCGTCATATATGACATCGACACTAAGCTACCCTTATCTAATATATATAAAAAAATGGGACAAGTAGATAACTTAAAATCATACTGTGTGTCTGTGTCTGGATAACATAATATATGTGTCAACCTTCAGTTCCAAAGGTCATTTGACCTAATTAAGTTGAATATTTTTTACAAAGAATATGATCGATGTTAATAGATTGGTAATAACCTGAAATATTCCACTTTTTATGGAAATTGGTTCACATTTATATCTTCAAAGTTCAACCTTAATTGTGTCAATAATGCGGCTACTGACTTACATTTGAAACTATTAGCTAGAGGGAGCATTAGTAAAAGTCATGAATGAACTCTACTTTTTTAAATCAAAGGAAAGAAATGCAAAGCTTTTAGCACGTTCTAAATAAAGGTAGATTAAGTGTATATTGCAACTGCAATGGAAATAAAGTAGTGTTTAATTAAATGGCCGTGTTTAACCATAGATACATCATCATCATAGTCAAGGACCATATTTGTTCACGATGAACGACTTTTTTCCAAAACTCGCTCGCAAAGTACCTAAGCATCATATATAAAAAAAAATGGGACGATTCATTGTGTGTCTGCGGTTATAACATAATATATGTAACATTCCAAACATTTGACCTAATTGTTGAATTTTTCAAAGAATATGACGACTAATAGATTGGTAATTTATTTCCCTTTTTTTATGGAAATTGCTGTTCAAAGTTCAACCTTAATTGTGTCAATAATGTTTCTCTTTGAAACTATTAGCTAGAGGGAGCATTAGTAAAAAAGTCATGAATGAACTCTACTTTTTTAAATCAAAGGAAAGAAATGGTTCTCTAAATAAAGGTAGATTAAGTGTATATTGCCTGCAATGGAAATAAAGTAGTGTTTAATTATATTAAACGGCAGATTTCATCATAGTCGTGTTGGGTGACTTTTCCTGGCAAGATCAATATAATACCATTATGTGAAACTATTACTAGTACAAAACCATTTCTCTTAATACTAGTGTTTTATTTCTACCGGGCCCGGTTCTCAGAACAAATAACGCCTATTTCTACGATGGTTCTCCTAAGGAATTTCTAATACTATTTCCTACCGGGCGGGTTTCTTAAACCGAAATCACCCTTTAAGAAATGAAATAGTTTGAAATTAATTTTTTTGAGTTTTTAAACTTCCCTCGGATGAAGAAACTCCTAAAATAAAAGTTGTAGATCTCGAAAAGTTATAAAACTTTTATAGTTGATAACTTTTTCATTTGAAGTCATCTTTTTATGGAAAACTTTAACCAAAATTTTCAAATTTGAAATTCAAATTTTGCAAATGACCTTGAAAGGAGAAAGACTCTAAATGAAAGTTGTAAATGTCAAAAAGTTATGAAACTTTATGGTTGAACACTTTTTCATTTGAATTCGTTTAGACCCTAAAATATTAAATTTACCATTGGTTTGGGATAATATGTGGGAACCGAAATGAGATATAGACATAAGTGACCCGTGGCGCTATTGGTGGAAGTCACTCTGCTCGGGACGGCCACGCTGGGCTGATTTTTAAAAGTCAGGGGTTCGAACCCCCCACGCCACGTAGCATGTGATTTTACCTTATGAAAAAATGGGCGACTTCTGCGATTTTACCAAAAGGGGGTGCCTCCTTCAATTTAAAAAAATTTTTTGTTGTTTTTCAAAAATATTTTTTGCTGTTTTTTCACATTTTCTGACAATTGATGGGCCATTTTCACTCTGCTTCTCCCACTGGGTGGTTTGAAAAACACCAGAAAAATAGGTTGGCCACCGCGTACAAAACATTTCATTACTAGTGGATTTTGAAAAAAAAAAACTCCATTTAAAAAAAATATATACCTAGTATATGTATTATGTTTATGTTAATACTGAGCTAAGACTACAAAACTTGAGTGTTACATTCAGGAGCCCAACCAATAATATAACAAGTCGATAATGTTTTTTATCTACAATAATGAGAAGCATAATTGATTTTAGATAGGGTGGGGCCTTTGTGGTGGTGCAGCTATCGCTTATACACACAGAAGTCTTTTTTTGAGGAAGCATCGTGGATGCTTCGCTGAATACCTTTACATGTGTGTCTTGCAAAAGCCTAAAGTTTGCTGTCGCCAACATTCCGTTGTGGTAAACCTTCGGTTGATACGTTGCAAACATTTTGATGAACACTTGCAAACTTATTTTTATTGTGCGAGCCATTTAGGAAACATCACTTTAACAGAACTGCTATGACGCACAATTGTTGTGTTACCAGATGTAAATATGGCATTTTTATGGCATAATAAAGATTTCTTTTCTAAGTAACATAAAAAGGAATATTTTTTGTCTTTTTCTCTCGAACATGAAGGAGCATTGTATATCAGTGTATTAATTAACAAGAAAAAAATACCACCACCGCTGCCCTTTCAAAATATCAAGTGCAATCTTGCAAACTTCTAATCTGGGTCACATGATGTTGATCAAGGGGCACATGGGGATTGGGTAATTTTGGGCTTAATGCCAGCTCTAATCATACTTTTGCAAATCGCCCCTTCTACTACCCATTCGCCTCCTTGGATCAACATCGTGGCACAGATTAAAAGTTTGCACGATTGCACGGAGAGGTGGTTTGCACCAGATATGTCCCAAAGAAGAAACTGCCTTGGTACCCCTCCTTTCTTGGTAGCTTTAGGTTAGGTCTATAGGTCTACGAATTTAGGATTTAGTTTCTTGTGTTACTGACAACGTAGTGGTGATGATGGTATTTTGGAATAAGGTATCTTTGGTTCCTCCCTACCTCGATCTAGCGTCGTTGAAGGCACGTAATGTTTGCTCTGTCCGATTTGTTGATCTTCCTCGGATCTTGGCATTTGGTGTGCTTATCAGAGTAAGCAGTTGGTTAGCTCTTGATGTGATAATCTCAACCTCTTCTTTTGGTCTGATCCATTCTACAACTATGTCTAGGATTTTTCAATACTCTGTTGTTATGCTAAAGAATTGTAAGCCTACATTCTTAATTTAGAGGGTTTCTCCATATGACGTTCTTTTAGTGGACATTAAATCTCGTTGTCAGCAAATTAATGACTTTTTACGGTCTTCAAAGCCTTGTTTGGTGAGGTTGTTTGTCATTGTCCTTTTTCTTTGTTGTCTTTTCAATGCAACCTCCAAGCTATACTGGACTATGGACATTGAAAATTTTATTTCTTGAGGTTATTTTTTTGTATTATTGTTCATCTTTCGTGCTAGCCATTATTTTTCTTCATCATTATATAATATGTCTGAGTGTCTTTATCAAGAAGAAGTAGACATAGAACCCTTACAAACAACACTCAACACGAGACAAGGCCAATCCCACTATGATTATTACTAAAACCGATTCCCCTGTCGATCAAAAACCAACAGAGAAATTAGAAAATTAATTTCCCTCAGTGTACTAAAAAACGATCAAAACCAACAGAGAAATTAGAAAATTAATTTCCTCAGTGTACAGTCAGTTATTGGCCCCTGAGGGAAATTTTAGTTAACAGTAGAGGATTAATTAATAAGAAGGAAAAACACAAACCGTAAAACTGACCAAGACGCTCTGGCTAGCCTCCCCTTCAACCCTGAATTTGCATCAGGTTCTGCAGGCAGCGGAGAAAGGCTCTAACCCAACCCCTCCGCCAACTCCCCAATTCTTTTCTTCTTTTCTTTTTCTTTTTTTATTCTAGTGGAGCAACAAGACCATGAAAATCTGGGGCAAAACACACAACCAACCAGCATCTTTTAAGTGAATTTTTAAGCGAATTATGTCAACTATATATATCAACTCTTTTCGACAAGAAAGCTAAAAAAAAAAAGAAATATGCTTGTTTGTAGGGAATATTAGTTTCATTATTCTTTTTTTTCTCAAATACACACAAAAATTTTACGTATCTTTTGTATTTAGTAAGGGTGATTTTACAGGATGCCTTTTAGTCGTGGCACTAAGGAAGAAAGGAGATTTTTACATGAAGCACGACCTCCCTAGCAGACAGTATAATAGGCAGGTACTACACTCACTCACTAAACAACCTAAAAACCCCGGCTTCAATCCATTGTTTTTAAGCTGACGTGTTTGGTGATCGCTAGTACCTATGGCACTGTGGATGTAGATTGGCAAAAGCATCGTGCGCGCCACCCTTTTCACAATTCCCACACAAGCAGTGCAAAGAGTGAGTCCGCCCCCGACGCTTGTTGCAGTTCCAGCTCCTACCCAAGCATTCCACCAAGCGAGAATGGAGTCCCTTCCGACCATGCCGAATTGGTCCCGAGCGCAGCCAATATGTTCCACCAAACCCGCCTCGAAAACGAAAGCATGAAGCGATGATAGGTCGATCGTCTCCGGTTTTTTGGTCGCACAGGCAGTGTTCTGCGGCGCCAAGGACATGTCGTGCCCTCCCCGTCAGTGTCGGCTGTCCAGTGGCGCCTTCCGAGAGCAAGTGCTACAGGAAGATTTTGATGCGCAGCGGCGCCACATCCCAGATGCCAAGTATCCCAGATGCGCTTGCAGCCTGGAATTGGGTGAGCTGCGGAGTGCAGGGCCTCCGTAAGCTGAACGCGGGGTCATCCGTCCAATGCCAAATCAATTGATCCTCAGCTTCAGACAACTGGAAGTGCCGCACTTGAGTCCAAATGGTGAGGTACTCTGCGATGGCCAGCACCGC
This sequence comes from Chrysopogon serrulatus, assembly GCA_015844335.1. NCBI lineage: Eukaryota > Viridiplantae > Streptophyta > Magnoliopsida > Poales > Poaceae > Chrysopogon > Chrysopogon serrulatus. Next base: position 16,273 of record JADLZL010006153.1, on the reverse strand, counting down.
AAGACCTCCCATGATTTGCGTGGAGTTGTTCAGCGCGTCGGCCGCCGTCGTGACACATACATCCTTACGGATGACCAGACTTCGGGCGATGGCCTGGCCGTGCAGCCAGCGCCTAGTCCAGAAGCTGGTGTTCCAGCTTATTCCAGTGACGATGTAGGTTGTGGCCGCGAATAATAAGATCAGTATGCCATGACTTTTGCTAATAATCAACTAAATAGTTAATAAAGGTAAATTAATATATATGAAGTGTTTCTCCTATACTTACACATTAGTTGTCTTTTTTTTTTATTGAAGCAGTCACGTCAGCCGTCTGGCGCGTAGCCTTCGACATCAAAAGCGCAGGGTGCAGTGACACAAACCCTGGGGGGCCTACACAATTTGATGGTTAAAAAAAATAATGGCTATTAATTTCGACAACAGTTATTGGAGAATTTTTTTGCAAAATTATTAATGAGACTGTTACATGCAAATTGAAATTTTATGATGATAAATAATGCTTGCTAGAGTTGATGACTGAAGACCGAGTAGTCATGATTCTCATAGTTTGTTGCCAATATCATGGACTGGATTTTCGTATTTTCGTCTTAGTCAATAATTTCAGATTAAGGACTCGTTCGTTTAGAGTTACTGGCATGGAATAATAGTTTTTTGGTAAAGATTGACTATACAAATTACACTAGCATCTTTGCTCGGAACAGTTCCCGGTCACGATTCTGTGGCAACTGAACGCAGCCTAAACATTAGGTACTGTTGTGTTGCTGTTTCCATGGACACCCCACCCACCCACACACAACACCACCAGCACCACCAAAAAACTGCGTATGAGATAACCACACCGATAATGATGTGAGACATTACTAAAAGGGAATTATATACGCTAACCTCTCTCTCGCTAAAACCATATAAACCATTTGAAAGTTATCTAAATCATCAGGGCTCAGGTATATATCCTTTAAAATATTTTGTCGAAACTCCCAAGTTTTGTGAGATATAAAAATAATAAATTTTTGGCCGTAAAAGTCATTCCGCATGATTTATGTGAAATTTGTTATTTTTATATCTCACAAAATCAAATCGAGCTGTGTATAAAGCATATTTCAGCAAGGTTGTGTATCATCATATCATCTATATGTGTGAATTTTTTTGTGAATTTAGATGACTTTTTACCGTGGTTTGCACGAAGTTTTCACGAAAGCTAATAGACTGTATACGCTCCCTTTACTAAAAATACCGCAGAAATACTTTAGAAACGGTCCAAAACGGTTTGATGGGCGGTTTTTGAAACCGACAAAACGACATTGATTGCAGAGATGTGGCCTTTATAGAGATAGGCTTTCAACACCACTAAAAAACATTTTTCAGGAATGGTCCAAATAAATTTTGAAGGGTAATTTTGAAGGGTGGTTGGCTTTAACGCAACCATCCCTACAAAATGGATTTTCTAAGGTGCTGAGCTTTAGTTAACTGATCAACTTAGTCTCCTTAGAAATACTTTATATATTTTTTTAAATTTCCTGCCATATACAATTTCATATTCTCCCACCATTTTTAACATATATGTACCAAATTAATTTTAATATATATCATGATCCATAAATTCACTACTTCAAAGCGACTATACACTATTGTTAATAATTATGTTACATGTATTAAGAGTAAATCCTATAAGAAGCAAGAAAATCATTACAAAATAACTAGATAATTATGTGAGCCTACTTATGCATGCAAAAATTTGGCAAAAAAATCAGCTTAAATTGACAGCAATTGAGAATTAACCATTATGTTTCTCTCTAAATGGAAATCCTAACTCAGAAACAAAAAATGTATGAGCAAATTAACTTCAAAAAGATATTAGAGATAATATAATCTTACCCTTTTAAAGCAAACACATTTAAAAAATTTAAGGGCAAAACCTCCCCGAACCCCTCTGTTTTTGCAATTTGTAGCCTCCAGGTAAGCAAAAAATAAAGGCCTGGAAGGCAGCCAACAGTCCGCAGAGAAGAAAGGTTTATATAGGGGGTATTTTCAAGAGAGTTTTCTTTAACAACCGTCTCTGCAAACCTATATTCAAAGCACAGCTTACGCCGTCTGCCCTTAGAAATTCTCTTTGTTTCTAGAGGTGGTCGGATTAAGTGAGCTGCCAAAGAAAAAAGAACATAAACAATTGTAAAAAAAAAAATCATCAATCTAGTAGTTTGAGATGAGAGGACAAGGACAAAGGATCCTACTCAATTTTTCTAATCCATGTTCAGATGGGATCTGAATTACGCTGCAATCACCATCACCAAATCCTCCACAAAATCTGTGATGGGGACCTCTGCCCACCTTGCAAAACGTCTTTACAAATCCAACATCCTGAACATAATGTAACGAATGATCCACCCAACTGACAAATTAGTAAAGCAACCACCTCTCCTTTATCATCAGCACCATCAGCACCAATGTTTCCAACCATGCTTGGTGAGGAAAATGGTGGAACAAAGTTTTTCTCAACTAGGTATGACCCACACACAAAAACAAACTTTCATGATGGGATCTTAACTTTTTAGGTTCAGCAGAAAATTGGTTTGCAAAATATATTGGTTCACATCTTGTTTGCAGCACAAAACCATGCTAGCCATATCACTGGTGAGGAAAATGGTGGAACAAAGTTTTCTCAACTAGATCTCCTGTATGACCCACACAAAACAAACTTTCATGATGGGATCTTTAACTTTTTAGGTTCAGCAGAAAATTCGGGCCGCAAAAAACATATTGGTGGCTAATAAGATCAATTGTTATAGTGTGATGGTCAATGGCTCCATATGTTGCTTCATATGTTCCCACCAAAGTATATATGTTTAGACCAATGATCGATGTAGCGGAAACTTATAGAACTGGCAAACAACATATGTATTGAGGATGTTGGATCAATAATGACTATGAGCTAGTAATTATCGACACTTAGGTGCATTTATGAGTCATGGTTTCACCACATAATTCACTTTTACACGCAGGAAAGCACATAAGCATATGAGCCTTAACTCATACAGCTGAACGTAACCATGGGTATATATTTGTTCTTTCTTTGACCATTTTGCCTACCAGTCATTTTCTTTCTACCTATTGGCTATTGCTATATTGCACAAAATCCAGATTTTCAATTATTGCACTAGCTAGCGCGTTTTGTGGTTCTTGGATTCATGATGTAAGATATATATGTAGTTTATTGTTGTTCTCATATTTTTTTTTGGTAGGATCACCCAACTATGGAGAGATAATCTAACTATGGAGAGATAATCTAACTATGGAGAGATAATTATTCTATTTCCTAAACCATCATTTTGTTGTTGGAAGATAGAAGAACCAAAGAGCTTGAACTCAGTGCCAAACTTCAGGTTTTATATTTCCTTTCAGCTGCCAGGTGCCTTAATCAAGTACTCAGTGCGTTTTCATGAGTAATATTTATTAGGTGTACTAATTTTTTATAATTGCTGCAAGGCTAACAACTCTTGAAATGCAAAAGAAGAGATTGGAAGATAGAAGAACCAAAGAGCTTGAACTCAGTGCCAAACTTCAGGTTTTATATTTCCTTTCAGCTGCCAAGTGCCTTAATCAAGTACTAGTGTGTTTTCATGAGTTATATTTATTAGGTGTACTCCTTTTTATAATTGCTGCAAGGCTAACAACTCTTTGAAATGCAAAAAGAAGAGAAAAGGTTCCTCACACCATCAATATTCATACATGTCCCAAATGGGAAAAAAATAGTGATACTTCCTCTAACTGGAAGATTAAGTCAATTTATGTTTGTTCTGTGTCAAATTTGTTGCCTTTGACTATATCTAAAAAGCTATATATAATATTGATCATAAAAAAATATATATTCATAATATATAATTCTTTCCATTTAAGATAGTGCTAGTTAAATACCGCCCCTGTAATAAATCATGCCAATGTTTTGGTGGATTTTATTGATCGAAGGAAGTAGCAAATAAGTTGCTTGCACATTTCAATTTATTCTTTTGAGCAAGCAAATTAAATCTAAAACATCTAAACTGATGAGATATAAAAAGCTCTGTCAAGCTTGTTCGTAAACTTTATTTGAAAGCAAGATTTGACATTGATAAAATAAAGGAAAAAACATCCTAGTCATCAATAGTTGAACTTGTGCCATGAATAATCCCACCAAGGTATAGTACGGTAATAACACGTGAAATCAAAAAAAAAAAAAAAAAAACAACCACCACGCACACATTGACACATACAAACAAATTAAAATTCTCTGAATTCTTTCACCAACCTACTAGAAATAAGTAGGCCATGGTGGTAAGGCATCAAATCGAAAAACGACAGATGCTTTTTTCCCCAATTCTCTTTTTTTTCTCCTAAAGTGCCTAAAGTGCATTAATTAATGCAATAATCGTACCACAGGAATGCAGAATTAATCGCATGGGGCCCTGAGGAATCCCTTTGCCGACGAATTATTTTTTCAGACATATACTATACGAGCAGCATAACGAGGAAGAGGGAAAATTCCAGACATTGTATCAGAGAGAAAGGGACATATTAGAAATATGTCATGCAATTTGTCAGTGCTTGAGCACTGACCTACCCAAACCCAAGAGATTGAGTGCAAAACAAAAAAGATAGCAAGGGACTAGAATCATTAATTATCCCTGGCTAGAATTATTTTTCTGTGACTACTAACTTTACTGTGCAGTAGTTATTAGTTTATCTCAAAGAATAAAGCATCTATATCTTAAAATCGTGTCCTATTCTCCATGGAACAAACTTTATGTATGTTCATTATCTGAATTAAACATAAGCCGTTAGTTAAGTGGCATCAGATTCCTTTTTATGTCGTGGACGAAGCAAGCAGGACAATGATTGCTAATAGCAACCTATCATTAGGACCAAATCTTGCTGTTTGCCTTGTGTTTGCTACTAGTTGCTCTGGCCAAACTATATATTGTCAAGTCCATATTGAGGATCCCAGAAAGCAGGGTAAGCCAACCGTCACATTTAATGAGTATATAGATCATTTTGCGCAATAGCATATGACTAGGACCAATCATATGAGCAAGCTGGAAGTACTACTAAACTAAAACATATTGCTTTCAGAAAGAGACTTTGGATAGAGTTGATCTGTTTGCTTCAACTATTTCTCTAAAGAAAACTCTGACCTAAGGATGCAACATCACACGCGCTCAATACCTAAAAGATTTCATGACCTAGCTAGCACTCTTGCTTGGAGTTGATGAATTTAAAAATTGTCCATGTGTACCTATCCTTCCTTCCTTTGCAAAGGGCTATGTGTTGACTTGGTTGTGGATTTGTGAGGTGCAAACCTGATGATTGGATGAAGTAGGTACTAGTGACCAAAAAAATTAAAAGTTTTGTTGATTAACTTGATTAGTATGCAGTTTGTTCATTGCGTAATGTGAGATAAAGTAAGTGATCTTGACCGATGAAGATAATGTTCAAAGAGCCATCATGGTGTTGTTAAATGTGAAAAGCATTGGGCTGACAAATCATGGTTTGACACTTCACCGTCCAACAATTGTGCTATCTTACTAGCATGTTCCAATCAGCACAACAAACGAAATCACTGATCGGAGACAGCTGATCCTGGCTAATCTGTGTTTGACACCCATATATGTTTCCATGTTTCGGTGTCTACAAATGAATGAATGATACATCAGTGATCAATTCGTAGTTATTACCCATCATTGTGTACGTGTGTAAATAGAACAGTCTAGATTCACCTGTGTTCTAAGCAGACTGAGGAATATACCGTTACCCCTTTTTTAGGCAAAAACCATGGGGAGTTCCCACAGTGGTTCAAAATTTTATAAAAACCAAATCAAGGCGAAAGTGCCCAGAGTACAGAAGGAGAAAACTTACAACAGGAGGTGAGAGAGGCTATACATGGGAGTGGGGGGCTGGGCTATACGGGAGAAGCTAAACAGATCACTACAAAAGGTTACAGAGTATATCAAAAAACTAATATGTTCAGAGGCAAAACTAACAACCTATCTGAATCATCTAAGCGATTAGATTGAAGTAAGGCTTCCTCTTTGAAGTTATGCAGCCATCTATCAAAGGACCTGTATACCGTCAAAAAACTAATATGTTCCTGAGCTTCCAAATTTCCATTGCAGAAACGAGTAAGATTTCCATGAAGGAAGGCATACCCACAGTCCTACTCTGAACAATTCTCTTAGGGCCTGTTTGTCTCCCCGGAATTTTTAAAATTGAATTCATTGTATAAACTGTAATTGTGGAAGAAAAATCTATGGAATCATCTACAACTTTAATTAAGTTGGGAAATAAGAATCCATTTCCCACCTCTCACCCTATGAATTTGAGATAGGTTTATATGTTAACTTTAGAAAGTTATGGAACTTTACAGTCTTTTTTTCCACAACTATAGTTTATACTTTGAATTAAATTTTGGAAATTCCGAGGAGCCAAACTTGCCCTTGAATATTGGGGTCCTCCTCCCAGTTAATCCTCAACTTATTCCATCGTCTCTTGGCAAAGCAGCTCATGAAGAATAAGTGATCAATGGTCTCATCTTTTTTGCATCGTTACAAAGAACACAGAGAATATTGGGCTGCACGTTGAAATTCCTTCTTGCCAACATATTCTTCGTGTTAAGTCTGTCGGGCAAGATTAACCATGCCAAAAAACTTCACTCTCGGAATTACCTTGGATTTCCAAAGCAGCCGAGAGGGACTGCATACTGAGAAAAACCTAGCTTATAGAGGTTGGAAGCTTTATAAAGAGAGTTACCCCAGCAAAAGACTCTTATATCAGATTCATCCATCAGCACAGAGGACTGGATCAGAACTCTCAGGTCTTGGAGCTCATCTGCTGTGGCTTGAGAAACAGGAATGTGAAAAGAGATCCTCTAGGTAGCTGGCTGAACAGACTTCCTTAGCAGACAAATCAAGATACTTCACAGCAATGTTTGGTACAAGATCAGTGAGGCATTCACCTCCCCACCAATTATCTTTCCAGAAAAGAACCGACGAGCCATCCCCAAGCTGACAAGTGGTGATGCACCCATAGAGATCTTTCAACCGCAGAATGTACCTCCAGCAAAATGAGCCAACTTCCTTTGAGAGTGGGCAACCATTTGTTGGAAGTACTTGAACCAAACCTGTTGAACCCAGGGGATGTCAGCTTAGGAATAAAACTTGTGAAGATGTTTTCATAATAGGGCATCATTTTTGCAATTTCAGATTTTTTATGCCCAGCCCACCCTTTGTGCTTTGGTCTCTACCAACGGCCAAGTAGCCAAATTGCCCCCTTTTTTTTTTTTCTGAGTTTCCCTCCATAAGCACTGATTTCTGATACTGTCAATACTATGGATAACCCCTTATGAAGCTTAAGAGTGCACATCGCATAGGTGGCAGTAGTAGTGATAACTGTGTTGATGTACTCCACTCTCCCTGAGTAGTAGGATAACAAAGTCGAACATGCTGTCAACTGTATTTCAACATGGTCCAGCAAAGAAGAAAATTCTTCAATTTTCAGCTTAGTTGTACCTAGGGGTAACCCCAGATAAGTGAAAGGAAAAAGATCCAATTTGGCAGCCAAGGCGACGGCTAAAATCTGCATTTTCTCAGAGGAGACGTTAATTGGCAGCAAGAGACTTACTGAAATTCACCATCACCCGGTTGAAGAAGAAAAGAGTTCAGAGTCGCCTTGAGATAGAAGAACTGCCTAGCATCGACCTGCATTATTAGGAGAGTATCATCGGCATACCGAAGGGGAAAAATCTCTTTCAAACCATTGATGACATACTGAAGTATTTCGGCTGCAAGCACAAATAGAAGGGGATAAAGAGGATCACTCTGCCTCACCCTCTGCTACAATTGAAGATTTTCCCTGACACACCATTTAACAGGACAGACAAAGAACCTGTGGAAAGAATGGCCTTTGATCCAATTAATCCAACAGGTAGGAAAAACCAAGCTTGCAAAAGCATTTCAATAATGGAAGAATGCTCAAATGTATCAAAGGCTTTGGCAAAATCTAATTTATTAATAACTACTATCTCCTTTTTTTCGATTGATGACACTGGTGGATATACTCAAAACTCCAAGGCAAAAGCAATCCCTCGATAGTCCTACTATGCTTGATGAAATCGTACTGATTTTTTGTGGATTAGTTTCAGGGCAGCCTTGTCGAAAGATGCATGTTGCTCAAGAAAAAGAAAAAAGCAGCTCATGTCTAGAGACATGGGCCCACAAAAGAGCATATGATATCAAGAAAAAAGAAAAAAGCAGCTCAGATATCATTGGTTTAGTTTAGGAAACTAACTTTTCAGAAAAGCCATTTATACGGTAGGGGCCAGAACCCATATTGGAAACATGCCCAATCACTGCCAAGTGACGTGGGCCCACGTAGTCCCCAAGGTTGGTAGAAGATGAGGATCATGTTGTGGCAAGCTTTCTTGAAAAACTTGATAATCACCGTAATAAGCCATCTTTTTCAGAAAAAGATGTAAGTTTCAGGGAAATTAACCACAATCCAAGTCGAAACACCACTGAAATGGGCTTGATACCCAACAGAACGGCCCAAATAATCCCACACCTTGTCAGAGGGGCAAAAAAGAACATCCCGGCATGGGTGCCGAAATATCCGTACTGGAGAACGTGCCGCGACGGTTTGACTTCGGTCGTGGCCGTAATGATGGCCCTTTCCAGTCGTGGGGAAAGCGATCCGGCGCATAGCTGTGCGGCGATTCCCACTCGTCGGCTCATCTTCTTGATGGCCGGCTATAAATAGAACACGCAACAGCGAGGGTGGACATTTGCTCCAGAAAAAACCCTAGCCCTGTAGCTCAGTTCTTGTACCGCTTCCAATCCTCTTCCTCACCTCCCCAGCACCAGGCCATGGATCACGGTAAGCGGCCAATGGAGGGCTCACCGAGCGGTCCGCCCCGCAGGCGTCGTCGTAGCACAGGGTAAGCCGCCAGATCACTTAGTGCATGTGCTAGGTGAGAAATTGGAATCCAATCTGACTCAATCTGTTCCTTTCAGGGTGCTGGCTATCGGTGCTCCAGCCGCACAGTCTCTCCCCACCGCGGAGGAGGCCGGCGAAGGAAGTGCCGGAGGTCGGCATGCCATGGTGACCAGAACGGTCGCCATGGCAGAATTACGCGAACGGCCGAACGCCGTAATGGCGGCGCCCCGAGCAGCCGAAGTGGGAGGCGCAACAAGCCCGGCCAACCAGAGGAGGCCGACCGAGGGTGGCCCACCGGAGGAGGAACTCCAGACCATCCTCCTCCCTGGGTGGAAATGGGGCCACCGCCTTCGCCGGGGCGGCCGGAGACTCCCTCCCCGAGCGGCCGGAAGACACTCCCGCCAAATCCAGGGGTTTGTGTCTCACGGCGTGCGCCGCAGGCGCCGTCGGCGCCGGCGGCTGCCCAGCGCCGCCCGCGGATCTCCGGGGACTCGCCGGCCTTCCGGAGGGGGAACGCTGCCGCGACCCGGAGCACCTCACCCGGACTTTGACGATGCCACCGACGCCATAGCGAAAGAGGTGACCGCGGAGGACGCCATGAACGACGCCCTTAGGGGCCCCGCAGTGCATTTAGCTTGTCCGCCGGTAGACACTTGGTAGAGGACTCGCATGCGCCCCATGGGTTTATTGGTCCTTGAACAGTAAGCTTTTTCGGGACGAAAACCATGTGACGCCAAGGCCCAAAGAGCTGCGCCTTAGCTTTTGTAAAGAATGCCATGGGCAAGTAGTTTGTAACTAGATTCGATGGATTCAATCTTGTGTGAAAACTATGCATTGTCAATGTCCTTGTTGGATTTCGTGATCGGACTTAATCTGAACGCACCTTTAATCATGAGGAATGCAAATCTGCAATATTAGTCCCAGTTCTGAGCTTACCGACCAATTCCCTGCTTAATCATATGAGCCCAGTCCCCAGACTAATCTTGTCTACCAGGACTTAAGAATACACAGCTCGGCTGCGTGCCCAGTCCCCAGACTGATCTGGTCGACTAGGGCTTAAGGATATATAGCTTGGGTGTGTGCCTAGTCACCAGACTGATCTAGTCGACCAGGGCTTAAGAGTGCACACCTTGGGTGTGTGCCCAGTCACCAGACTAATCTTGTCGACCAGGACTATAAATATGACTTCTGTAAAAAAACTCCCAGTCTCCAGTCTGACTGGTGGACCAAATTGACCATGCAGTCAACCCGTGAGCCTAGTCCCCAGTAAGACTAGTGGTCCATGACTTGGTAAATGGCACGCCCGTACTGTATTGAATAAATAACTGGATAAAGGTAACTCGGCCCAAGAAAGTCCAGTTAAAAATTAGGGTAAAAAGTAGGTCAATAGTGATCTCGAGGGAGTCAATGGGCCATCCGCATGGTATAAATAGTCCGACGGCCGCCGCTTCCTCTTCTACACTCAATAATCGTTGCTATTTCCGCCACTCTCTTCTCCTCAACCTCCGGCGCACGAACTAGGTTTTGCAACAACTGCTTTGCGTGCACGCTGCCCCCCCACCCACATAGCTTGCTACGCACGATGGGGAAGAAGAAAATCTCGGCGGCGGAGGCGACGCGCAAGAAGCTGATGGAGGCCCATTGGTAGAAATCTCTGACGACGCAGGAGTCGTTGGAGACAATGGCATGGGGAGGTCTGCTGCCACCACCGGAGTTCCAAGTGTGGAGGGCGCCGCCGGCAGGTGAACGCTACCCCCATCCCTATGAAGATGAAATTGTTGTGTCTGAAGACTATTTCTCCCGGAGATTAGGGATTCCAATGCACAACTTCCTGAGGGATTTGTACTTCTTCTGGGCGATTTTAATCTGCAATCTTCCCCCAACTCCATTTTGACCATCGTGATTTTCGTGGCGTACTGCGAATGCTATTTAGGAATAGCACCGCATTTCAATCTGTTTCGCCACCTGTATTTTCTGAAGAAAAAAGGGGAAGGGTCTAATGGATCCCAGGTGGCCGGCGGGTGCTATATTGCCTTGAGGGATGGTGTGAAGTCCCACTGGATGGCCATTGGGCACACCTCAAACAACAAGAACTGGATGAAGCGTTGGTTTTACATCAACCAGAATCTGGAAGGCCGACCAGTTCCTTGTGATGTCACCCAAATCCCTCAATCAAACCCCCGGTGGTCTGAAAAGCCGGATATGGATCAAATGGTCCAAGTCAAAGAACTGTTATCTCCGATGGATTTCAAAGAAGATTGACGGGATAATAATGACCAGCCTAGTTCGTCGTCCAACGGATCCACCCTCGAAGGAAAGGGTTAACTTCTTGTTTGAGTACCAGGGACGCAGAGACCTGTCACGAGAGAGCAGGGAAAGCCTGGAGAAAGGAGAGGTGGAGAACTGGTTGGTAAAAATGTTTAAAGGCTTTACCAAGTACAGCTTCCTAGAAGAAGGAGTACCCCCATTTACTCTAAAGAATCCTCCTCCACCGGTAATCAAATGCATTTATTTCTCTAGATCAGCTAATTTTTGCATATGTACTTGACTTATAATCTGTTTTAGCAATATCTTGGATGGGATCGCCAGGCATTTGTGTCTCATGTGTAACACCCCGGCCCAGGGCTTAATAGGATTAATATGATACTCATACTAATAAGTTATAACTTCTTTTCTGGAAGCTCATCTCAAAAGAACTCTAATGTTAAGCGTGCTTGACCTGAAGCAATTTCAGGATGGGTGACCGACCGGGAATTCGCTCCCGGGTGCGCATGAGTGAGGACAAAGTGCGCAGAAAAGACTGGTGTTGGTCTGTGAGGATAGTATTAGTCCTATTAAAGCTGTCAGATATAAGCGGGCCTAGCCTCGAGGAGGCGGGACGTTATATCATGTGCTAGTAGAAACATGGCCTGCTGGCGACGCCATCCGGGGCCAACAAAAGAAGACCAAGCTGTCTGAAGGGGTCGAGCAAGGTGGCTAGGGCGGAGAATATCTTTCAGCTGCCACTGAAAAGCAGCTAAAACGCAAGGCGACCAGAAAGGCGCCAATGCAGCCACCTCCATAGAAGAAAGCGAAACCCACCGGTACCAGAACTGGTGGTAAACTAAAGATTGGTGAGGAGCCCGAGAAGCGGCGCCGAGCAGTAATTGAGAGATCGGATTCTGACGCAGAGGATACAGTCCCCCTGAGTCAAAAGTTTGGAGCCAAATGCTCTGAGGAGCAGCCGCGCCAATTGACCACCACCACCGGTACTCCATGTTGACGGTCACTAATGTCAATTATAACCCATCAATTATCATCAAACTTGACATGAAATGAACCATAGAGCATAGGTATAGGGTTTTGATCTAATGAGTTCCACGAGTTTTGGTGAATCTATGTGTCTACAGGTACATACTGGAAAAGCTATCAAAGTTGATCAATATGACAGTATAAAAGTATCTCAAATGATGGATTAGAATACACCATTGCGATGGGCTCATCGAGACGATCGAAACGGACATATCATTTGCCATATTTGGAGTCCCGGATGAAAAGATATCGCACCTAGAAGCGGCACCTGCGCAGGAAGGATCTAGAAGACACCAGAAACCACCCTGCGGAAGGTGGGGCCCACCTGTCATAGGGGGAGACCGGCCGGTCCCACCCCTGCACCGGCCGGGTGCGGTGTTTTTGGCCATTTTGGCCCAGCTTCGGCCCACGGGATCCACCGCCTTTGAGGAAGAATCTCAGCCGCCCGCCGATGTCGGTTTGATCCAAAGGCTCACGTTAGTCGCTCCTCCCTATAAAAGCAGCCCCAGACCCCAGGGGGAGGCATCCCCTAGAAACCCTAATTCAATATTCGTTGGGATCCATTCGAGAGGCGTCCCTTGAAAGGATCATACTCTCATGGAGATCAACACACCATGGAGATTAGGGCTAGACTCTTCAATGTAATAGTTGAGTAACTTGAGAGCTAGGGTTGAGAGGCTTCGTTCTGGATCTCGCCGTGGAGTCTTGGAGGTCTGGTATAACTTCGTATCTTATCTTTGCAAGACTTATTCTTTAGTATATTTATCTTCTCTATTTACTTCTATGCCTTATTTGTATGGTTAGTGTAGTTATTGCATCTTAGCATAGGATCTCCGCCTGTATTAGGTGCTCTAGTTATCACGTGTAGCTAGAGTAGTAATCGATAGTGTAGACATGGTGTCTAGGCTATAGGTTACCTGAGGTTGCGCCCAATTCTTACGGTTAGTTGTGGTAGCCCATAGGGGTGATAGCTTTATGTGGCCTTCGTATTCCACCACGTCGGGATTGGTGTTTCGTAGGGCTTTTGGCAGCCTTTCCCAACTACCTTCTTCCCCGTCTTATTCGAGAGTTGGAAAGGTACTGCTGCCCCGAAGTGCTATGGTGTGTGCTATACTTACCCATGCATTAGTTACATTCTAGTGTCAACTAGAATAGAACCCGAGTAGTAGAGAAGTACATAGGAACCTTGAACTCTCCCTTAGTCCTCTCAAGTTAGCTAACTATATATTATGGGATTCTCTTCTGTGTGTGATATTGTGCATAACTCTTATCATTTACCACTTACCCCTGCTTAAGTCTAGTTGGTATACTAGTTAGTAGATACATGATGGTGAATTATCAATGTCTTTAGCCATTGTTTCCCAAGGGTAAAATATAAATGACAACCTGGTAATACTGGGTAAAATGCTACAATGGTATTTGATCCGTGTGCTTGCGGATACTATTTCTATATTCTAAATGGTGGCATGATTTAATACCACACCTCTTGGTGTTATTGCCGGGGATGACAACTTGGCATTCTAGTAGCGATGCTATGCCCACAAGCATTTTTAGCGCTGTTACTAGAGATAACATTAAGAGGTGTCAACACTCCACGCCGGCAGCCACGCACTCAGCCGCATAACCACACAGGCGACGACTGAAGGTGGTGGAGGGAACTGCCCCCCGAGAAGATCGAAGACGACTCAGAGGCCGACTCCCGAGCAGTCGTCGATGAGGCAGCAGAAGGTCCCCACGCCCGATCCTCGTCCACCACACTCAGAGTCTGGCGATACGGGGACCGCTGCTGGAGGTCAGAACGGGTCATCAAGCCATGGAGGAGCTGGGCGCTTTAGCTTCTTCGTCAGGCAGTCGACCAGGTATAGATCCCTGAAGTCATAATAAAACCAGTGTAATATACTGACCATGATCGTTTCCTGGACTGCAGGCAAGCTAGCACCGAGGAGAGAGGAAGTCCCCAGGGTCAGCGACTGGAGGAAAACGCCAAGGCTTCAGAGGACCAAGGCGAAGTGAGCCATGGACTTGACCACCCGTCCCCGACAGGCGCACCACTATCTCCAAGACATGAAGATAGTGGGAGTGCTCGGGAGGATGTGGTCGGTCATGTTCTGACGAGGGAAACACCGTCGACCACGGTCAAGACCAGGATTAGATCCCGCGCACCCGTCACCTCGGATCCACCTGAAGAGATGGAAGAGATCCTGGGGCATCCTGAGAAACCAAAACAGGTTCCAGGAAAAGTGGGCTTCGTAGCCCGACAAGACCAGGATGGGGAATGGCAAGTATTTGAATCCAAAGTCGACGCCCCGATCCAGAAAACATTGAAGCATCCTTAAAGCAGCTGTGCGAACATATACAGGTATATGCATAGGACGAACATCCAGTGTGCATCTGAATCATTTAGCCGAGCTAACGAGTTTTGATTATGCGAGGATCGCAAAACGTCGCCCAACAAATTCTCGACATGATAGATCAATTCTGGCCCATCACGGCCGAGAATGAACGTCAACATAGGGAGAATGCTGCCCTGACTTATAAAGTCAGTGTCCTTGAAGGACAAAAGAAAGATATGACACCAGTCACAGGTTTGGGATGATTGCCTTTGTGGAATGCCCTTGATGATGCTTAATTTTGATGCAGAGTTGGAGGGCGGCGACCAGCTGAAGGCGCAGGAGTTATCTCGCCTGCTAGCTGAGAAAGAACAAACCCAGCAGCATATTGAGGAGCTGAAGGGTGAAATGGCAGGTCGGTAACTGGCCACTCCTTTCTCCTTGTGCCCTGTTGTTGTTCTAAATTTGATGTGTATCAATACTGTTCGAACAGAACTCTGGAGAAAGCACATGGCACAATTCGAGGTTAATCAAGAAAATGCAAGACTCAAGGAGCGTTGGCGTGTGGTGGAAACCGGGTTAAGGCCGTTAATGAAAGAGCTGTCCCCGGGGGAAGCAGCGATATCAGACCCAATAAACAGCCCTAAAGCTATCATGAATGTTTGCAGGAGGGCCTGGCCCTTGTTCAAAGAATTAATGCATGATGCAGGACAGTTTGTAGTGTCCTCTGTTCTAGCGCTGGCGAAGTCGCACTACCCCCGAATCGACCTGAAGAGAGTTGAAGAGGGAGCAGCGGCTAACACCAGCCCGGAAGAAGTTAACAACCTCCGAATCGGTTTCTAGGACGCTGTAGCCAGGGTGATGCAGAACATCAAACTGGTGGATGAAGGATTGTCAAGCCAGTCCTCCTGAGTAGTCCACCTTCCCCTTGTAAATTCTTAGAAAACAGCTTGATGTACATAAATACTTTTGTGATTTGGTCGGCCTGTACCGACTGTTAGCAACTTCTTTAGAGTTATCCATATATGACGACTTGTTGAACGGTGGTCGGTATTCAGGACACCGTCGTTAGAGCTAGGAACTCATAACCGCAAGACTTCAAGTAGGTAGTGCGAAGAACTAGGAAAACAAAATAAACAAATGTAGATCAAAAAATATAAAACTTCAACAAGTTTACGCTAAGTAGTGATTCAAGACATGGTGAATTGGTATATGAGACTCATTTAGTTTTTATATGCGTGTAGTCGTGTAGTGTCCTTTGAAGCAAATCAGCTCGTTAGGTGACTAGGTGGCCTATGTGGAACAGCACGATTGCCGGAACGCTTAGGACCCTAGTACCGTTAGAGAGCGACTACTAGTATCTCCTGTGCTCTGTGGCTTGGAGCCGTAACACATGATCGGAGGAACTAGAGATAGTACCTTTTCTGATTATTCCTGACGAAGCATTAGACTGTACGGCTTATGGAAAAATATGTTTTACAGATAAAACATATGCACAAAAAGGTTGATCATGAACCAAACTTTATTAATTTTGACTGAATACAAAGGAAGAAAGATACATATCTTATTCTATGTTGTCTATCATGGGTAGAATCTTATAAGCTATTCGATGTGCCAAGAGCTGGGTACATCGATGCCATCCAAAGTGCAGAGCCTATAAGAGGTAGGCCTAGTAACCGCCTTTATCATGAATAGCC